>CM039682.1:5539480-5689480 GCA_022537955.1 Schmidtea mediterranea | reverse complement strand
TATTCTTAATAGTAGTATATTTTAAAATTATAAAAATAATATATGCTAGTATTAAAAACATTTGCCCAACATATCTTTGTTTATACAGATAGATGTTGTACTCTTTCAAATTAGTTCTTATTTTATTTTTGTTTTAAATATTGAATTGTAAAAACACATATACCTTTCACTATAATAATAAGAACTAATTTATGATATATAAAAAATTGACAAGAAAAATATTTTACCGTAACATTTCTGGACTTTTAAATTTGCTGGCCAACTGCCTGGCAGCAATTGCTAATTCCTAAATTATAAAAATTGTAAACATCGATAAAATATAATAAATAAATTGTATTTAAAAAGAAAAGGTTTTATGAACTGTCTAGAAAACTTTAATTTAATTATTCTCAACATGATAAAACAGTGATTCCTTGGTAGCAGCATAAATTGATATATCAGATGAGTGAATAACAAAATAAGCCCTTGCTGCAAAGTTATAATTATATTGTTGAAAAAAAATTTCGATTATTAAATAATCCTCTTCAGTTTTTTGAGTGGTTGACAAAATAAAACGTCTTAATATTTTTGCTTCTTAAAAAAATGCTTGGATTTGTCCTTCGCCTGCAAAATCAAAATGTAACAAATCCTAAATATTTTGACAATCATGATATTTGATATTGGGAATTTTAAAACTTTCTTTTGTGTTTTTGTTCGCCTTGCCGGTATGCCAGTAAAATTACAGATTTAGGAATTGCGAGATTTCATTTTTCCCCGAATAAGTAATTTCCATTTTGCATTTTTACTTAGCCTCTTTTTGTTATTCTCTTCTATGGTTTTTTTTATTCAGAATTAAGGATTACAATTATTTTTTTATTTTTGCTTCAAAACAGTAAATATAAAAAATAATTGGAGTGGCATTTTTGACCAAAGAAAATATCGATGAATTAGGTATTTAACTTATTATTATTTGTTCACATAGACAACCAAAATTCCGCTTTTTAAATTTTTCCGAAAGGGCAAATGTAAGGCTTGGCAGTCAGAAATAGAGCAGTAAGTGGGATTTTACTACACTACTTACAATAACGGCAACAAGTATTTGAAACAATAAAAACACGTCTGTGTAACACCGTTGACAGTATTTGACATTTTTGATTGTGCCAATATTATATTTTTTTGATAATGTCAACCAACAACTTCCTTTGTCACTGGCATTGTAAAAATGTTTAATATTAATTAAAAACTAATTTATAATTTGACTCTTTTTTAATAAATAATTTGATTTGTCACATCTACCAAAAAATGATTATAACAAATTTTCAAACTGTATAAAATTTATCTAATTCGTAGAATGATGGAATCAAAATCAAAACAAATTAATATGTAGAATATGATTTTTGTTCGAATAAAACGCGCAGTAAACCTATTATTCAAACAGAATGTCAAGGCGTATTGTTTGGGCAAAGACTAAGGTAGGTATCTGCATCATTTTGATGGACAAAATTTCATCACCTTACTACTCATTAAAAGTCAGTAGCTAATAAGTAACTAAATATTTATATTTTTTGTTATCTCGCTTCCATACAAACTTTGAAGAGCGCAAAATGAATTTATATTTTGGCTATAAGTCCAAGAAATGTCATTTATATAAAAGTTTATTTTTTCTAATTTAATTAGCTCGAACTTTTTTAATATAGACACATACATTGTAATTATTTTTTTTGTTTTAATGTAGTCATTTTTTGGAGTTTTAATTGGATTCATTTTTATTAGTTATTTAGTAATCTTTGCATTTCGGTAACTGAAATAAACACTCAACAAGCACAGTGGCAAACTTTTAGGGTTATTCCTATATCGTTATTTTATAAGCACCTGCTCCAGAAGAATGCGTTTAGGAAAATAAAGTGTATTTGTTTTCAGATATATTTCAAAATATATTTGTATTCTGTCTATATTAACTTCACTTTGTATGTTGTGACGGCAAATTTACCCACTTCCCGTGATCAGATCGAGCTGAAATTTTGCAGGTAGATTTGTCTTTGAGAACAATACATTCTCTCGAAATTTTAGACCGATAATATAATTAACTTTTTTGAAAATTTTCAATTTGGTCACCTATCCCATGGAGAAATTTCTTAACTAGGCGATTATGCGTAATATTAAATATTTCACGCATATTGAAATTTTAAAATTTGAGAAAACGTAAAAAGTGAGATATAGATAGTGTTTGAAAAACTATGTTTTCACGGTTAGACTGATTATAGACTTATATGATTTGAAAGAAGTTGAAAAAGCTGTCAATTGTTCCAAGGAAAAAATGAGAATATAAACAACTTGCTTCATTTTTTAATTCACATTTGTTCAATTATATTAAATATTCAAATCATGCTGCAAACTTTGTCACAATTTTATTATTATTTTTATTTTATTTCAAAAAAAACCTTATAAAAATTTACATTTACAAATAAATTATTCTGTTAAACTTGCATGTTATTTTTAAAATATTTACTGAAATTATGGTGAGACTTACTTATTGGGGGGGCATCAAATTAATTTGTTTATTAAAAGTTATTCAGTTCTTATCTAACTTTAAATGAATAAAAATGTACAATAATAAATATTATTAATATTAGTGAGGCATTTGCATTTTTCTTTCCCATATTTTATTTCAAATTAAATAATTTAATTAATTTAATTAAAATCCGACATTGCTATTTTTTAACAGTTAAATCGTAAATTAGTTGCTGATTACAATGAGTAATTTATATAATTTCTCTATTTTCTTTTAAAATTCCTAATTATTTTCTATTTTTTCTATTAATTTCTACACTTTTTTCTCCTTATTTTTAATAATTAATAAAACAAATATTTGGAATATATTAAATGTTGCTGATTAATTAATTAAAACAAACAAAAACAAAACTAATGAAACTCTACATTGTCTTGTTTTTGAATAGGAACTTTTGGGAAAAGTGATTGAGGCTTATCGTATAAATAACCTGAATTAAAGAAATTTAAAAACACACACACACACAAATATGTATATATAGCATTATGGAGAACAAAAACAAAATCTTTACAATCTGGTTTTTGATCACGAATTATGATCGGAGGCTTTTCAAAGGCATTCATCTTTCTATATGGACTATGGTCAACAAAGCTTTCTGAATATCCAATTATAACAACGAAGAATTAAAAACATTTACTTCCGTAAGTAGTTGTCCAAATATCTAAATTTAAAATTAGTATAAATCGTATTGCTCCAAATACACTATTAACATCAATGTATATTGTTGCTCAACAATGATGAAGATGCGAGGGTTTCTAAACCCCTGATGACCAGAAATATTTTCTGACTTTCATTAAACATAAAATGCCTGGGTGTGTGTGTGTGTGTAAATTATGATTATGTACTGCTGACTTTTGTCTAAGTTAGTGCAAAGGTAATTCAGTGAAAATTGATAAAAGCAGAATTTATAAAAATTCAGAACTAATAAATTCATAAAAATTAAAAATTGAAATATTGCGAGGAAAGCAGGTATGAATGGATAATAGATAATGAGCCGAGGGAAAATACAATAATATAAAATCAATGTGGACAGGTAGCCAGAATGATATAATCAAAAACAAACTAATTAAAAGTAAAAAAAATAATTTATTGACTATGTAGAAAACCCGAGCGATAAAAAAGTTAATAATGCGAATAACTTTTCACAGAAATTAGAGAGGCAGTTACCTGATATGTTTGTAGACAACAAATTGTCAGTAAATTAATCATTTGCTACCAAACTTTGCAAAAGAAATTTTAATATAAAAAGTAGTCACTAATAAGTCAAATGCATTTGGTTGAAAAATAGAAAACAAATAAAAAATCAAAATCGAGTTCATTCCGGTAGTACTGATAATTTACATATAATGGTCGTTTACTAACCAGTGTTCTCCCAGGCCCTTTTATATGCCCGGCTGATTTTATGAATCAACGGTTTATATTTTGATCCGTGTGTAGTACACTAATTATGGAAGTTTATTGCAAAAACAAAATTGTCGGTTAATTACCAAATCATTTATCTAGTTTCTTTTATAGCGTTGTGTATTTTGGTAGTAATATTGCATACTCTTTTTTTATCCACCCGTTTACTATTTCACTCCACCCAGCTTGTAAAATTCTCTGGGGAGAACACTGCTAACTATCTGGTACCAAGTATTCGTACCTAGGTATTAATATATATAATAAGAGTTTATTTTTTCTCATATAACAGAGTTTCGGTTCATCGATCCTTGTGGTTAACCTTAAACATTTTTGTAGGTGATATAATATCAAGAGGCTAAACATTGATTTACAGCTTAGAAACCGTCTAATATTACCAACGACGCTTAAGCATTTCAGAACTAAGATTTTGATACAAACATGTGAAATATGAAATTTTGGGAGTTTTATGAAAAATGTAAAAAAATAATACGACAAAACAAAATAACAAGAAACTACGACTACATCCTTTAAAATGAAACAAAAAAAAATTCACGTTAATTTTAAAACAAAATAAAGTTTTTAGAAATATTGAAAAAATATGAGAAATGATGGATTGTATAATATTATTATTAGTAAAATTGATTTTATAGTAATAAGTAGTATGTTTATTTCATTTTTAACCGGATGTACAGATTTCTTAATGTAAGTTTAAATCCGTCATAGATCATTCTTAAAAAAGGTATTTCCTGAAATCTGTTACCTTCGAATAATATAGAGATAGATATGATCCGATTGAATGGCTAACCTCTTATAGCTTCTGATTTAGTCCATTCTTCATATTTATAAGCTGGAACATCCGTATCGAATTCACTAATTGTTGTGACAGGAGCGTGCTTGAAATTCGACGGTAGAGGTCCAACAAATTGCATTTTCTCAATTGGACGAGGAACATCAAAATACTTTGGATCAGCTAATGGATAATAACTTGGTCTAAAGGGAGGTTCGATGCAAATTTCGTTTGGATTTACAGTTTCATTAGCCATTTTATTAAAATAATCAATATAAAAATATTCAGAATTAATAAATTAATAATCATAAATATAAAAATACAATTGCTTGAAATATAAAATGCATCAAAAATGGACTTGGTGATTAAAGCACAGCTGACTACACCTGATTCAATTCATTAAAAACTTCTATAATAGAAGTTTTAATAAACAACCAATTACAATTATGGTTGTTTATGAATTAGCTATTTTTAAAATGGCTGGCAGGTAATTTTTTTAATAAAATACATTTTAGGGCTTGGATTGTGATCTCGTATATTTATGAGATCATTATTCAAGCTCTTAAATAATACTTTTCATCATCATTTATTATAAATTTAGTTTTAATTAGTTTTTTAGGTTTTTTAGGAATTTATGCCAATTTATGCAAATTAATGGAATTATTTTCCAATAAATTCAAGTCCGATTAATTGAAAAGTAAAATTTATTATTAAAAAGTTTTTATATTCGAATAAACTATTCTTCTGTTCTTTGGAAATTTGTTTTGGCTGCCATCTTTTTTTACCTTTTGACAAATCCAAATTTTTGATAATTATTGATTTTATGAGGCTTTGGAAATTTCTGTTAATTTCCCAAATTTATAAAAATCTTTCTCATTTTCATTGGTATTAATGATTTGGATTTTTTATACTTTATAAAAAAAAATTTTTAACTTAAGTTATCGGAAAACTTACGTTTTCCATATTTTTAAAACTCCTCATTTGAAGGTTCTGATTCTACTGCTCCTGGTAAATTGCAAATGAGGTAAAAACTCAAAAATCTAGAGTTTCGATGGATATTTTTGAAATATCTGAAAAGTTGTAAAAATATTAAATTGATTGAATTTCATGAAAAATCTTACGAAATTATTTCTTAATTTTCTCTACAACTCAAAGTAGAGTTATTGGTATTTTTTTCAAAAATTTTCGGCTTTAATTTAAAAAAAAATTGTCTAAAAAGTTACTAAAAATAGTTTTATATAGAGTTTGTAATGAATTGAACATTTTTTCATTTTGAAAGTTTGCATGCATTATTTACTATGTATTATGTTTTGATGTTAAAAAAAATTTTTCTTCTAATTCCTTCCTTTCTATATTATAAGTTTTTATTCAATTGAACAAATTACATACAGACACGGGTAAGTATGTATGTTCCTATATTATAACTTTATTGATTTTTTCATTTTATTATAGGAGTTTTTAATGAATTGAATCAGGTGTAGTAGCCTTTATCCCTTATAGTATAAGGCTTATACCATCTTTCTGCATAAAAACCATATAACAAAATTTTCAATAATTTACATTTTAAGGAACACAAATTTGTGTGTGTGTTAAAATTTCATTTGCATTACATCTACTAAATTATTATAAGTTTCAAAATTACACATATGCAATTCACATAATAAATAGAAAACTAAATGAATGTTAAATCTGACTATTGAATACCTGAACTTATATACAAAAAATAAGTAGGTCAGATAAAATAAATTTTCGAATATAATAATGAATGTTATGAGCATGATTCTCAGCCAGCCGAATTTTTTATACAAAGGAAAAAATTAATTGTGCGCAAATAAGATAAAGAGCAAGTAAAACTATATAACTCTTACTATACTTTTCAAAAGAAAAAGAAATTAAAAAGGAAGTCGAGATGAAAGTCTTGAAAATGTCCGATGAAAATCTTAAACGTGAATAAATTTATTGGTCATATTAATCTCTGGAAAACTTCAAGAATCATTCATAACAACAGAAATTACAGAGATGCTGCTTGAAGATAATTTTCTTATTAGAAACCATGGAATATGTTCCAATAAATAATTTATGGAATGTTAGATTTGCAAAAAATGGGTCATGAAGGTTATACATTTTTTTAGTAATTTATTTTTAATTACATAAAGCCAATAAACGCTTTAGTATATTTTTTGACAGATTCATTGTCATAATCGGGTAAAAATAAACCCAAAAATAAAGAAAATGAATTGGTTACTTTTGACCTTGATATGAATTTGAATGAGTTGACTGATGTGTTGAGTGTTTCTGAGTTTGTGAAATCGCTAAGCGCCGAAAGAAAGGAAAACTGCCTCATTTTCAAGACGACTAGTTCCTGTAAACTTCTAGAATTTACTACTTCAAATGCCAATTTACTTCACAATATTGAATTATATCAGCAAATAGATGGAGTTGTTATAGGTTCTTATTTTTGGTTAGTTTCGAAAAGAAAATTGCTTCTTTCCAATTTGAGAAACTCAGTATTTATAAACGGTATGTGGATGATATTTTACTTGTATTTGAAAATCAAAAGCACGTAGAGCAGTTTTTATATTTGTGAACGATTTGTATTATAACATTACTCAAATGCTAAAAGAATAGAAATGAATTTAAATAAAAACAATGATAAAAGTCGAATATTTAAACAAGTTAATTATTTAAATAATCGTTATAATTAAAATAAATGAAAATAATTAAAGTTACAAATTAAAATTACCTAATAAAAATTTAAATAAAACAAATAATAATTATTGTTGATAGATGTCATTGAAATAGGACATTGACAGTTATTGACCATACTGCAAAACATACTTAGGTTGACAACAATAACAAATCTCAATAGAACCTTTGTTGATCAGCACAAATTATTATAATTATTATAACGACAAAAAAATATTGAATATTGCTACAATTGCTATTGAGTATTTATTACAATACATTTAAAAAGTCACTTAGAAAATATGAGCACCTAGTCACTGACTCTGATTTCGATAATCGTTAGAATCGATCTAGTTGCTTTCCCTACTTCAACCGAGAAACCAGGGTTGTCAGACCTCCCGATTTCGTCGGAGTCTCTCTTTAAAAAAAGTATATCTCCAGACTCCCGGTATGTATAGCAAAAGCCCTCGATTTCTGCTACCGTTTTCTAAATTAGGTTTTCCCAGCAATTGGCATCACTTAACATTTTGAATTTAAAATTTTTCGTTACTCCCGATATGATGTTTTGGAAAAATATGGCAACCCTGTGAGAAACTCGATATTGGCAACACCTAACTTTGATTTATAAGTTGAATTGATATTGTTTCTCCGACAAATTTTATTTTCTTTATCTTATTTATATTCAATTTTTGTTTCGTTTTAATATTTATTATTCAATGACACTTTCAGATAATTTGCTGTGGCTTCCACTTTACCGCTTTGATTCATAAACAAACCTTTGATTTGGTCCATCTATTATCTCGGACAACCGGTCAAAATAAGAAAATTTCATTTCCAAATTTGTTTCTTTCTCTATTTAAAAGTTTACTTACTAATTAGTATTGACCTTGTCTTGTTTCATTGTTTGGTCTTTGCTACTTTCTTATCGTTTTTCAATTTGTCATTTTCATTATTGTTTTTCAGAACTCTAAAACAGAATTCCATTTATTTTTATCCATTTCACACAAATCATTTGACGCATTTTGACAAAACTTTTAATTTTATTATTTAAATATTCTCAATATCAGAAGAAAAATTAATTGCAATAAATCAGCAGTTTCCAACCTTTCTGGTGCTGTGATCACTTGATAACATTTGATAAGATGTGGCGACCCCAACTAAAAACTAATAAAGTTGCTCCTCAGTCACTGAATTTTTGCCGCTAACTATTATAGTTTTGGTTTCTAAATAGCTGATTTTATTTATATTTTATACTTTATACAATAGTAAGAAAGCACTGCCTGGCGTAAACAAATTATTTTCTGAAGGTCTTAGGCGACCACTGAGAAATTGTCACGCAACTCCCTTTAGGGTCGCGACCCACAGGTTGGGAACCATTGCAATAAATAGTCATCTTAATATAAAGAGATGATATTTATTAGTTACTGTAATTTAATAAGTAATAAGATTGGAGCAAAAGTGTTTTAACGGCGGAATTGTTATATGAGAGGCCATAAAAGGTTAAAGTAGGAATTTCGCTCATTTTAAAACCGGCCTTGATTGTATGAATATATGAGTAACTAAAATGAGAAATAAAATTTTCAACAAAAATTTTTTTATTGAAAAAATAAAACTAAATTTTTAAAATAAATCAATCTATAAAATAACGCAGAAATCTGTTGATTTGTATAAAGGCTTTTTCAGCAGTTGGGCGTAATTTTGAATCATGATATAATAAACTACCGGTAAATAACTTCATACGTTCTGAAAGGTTCGACGAATTAATAATTTCATTCACATCTTTACCAAACGGTTTTAATTTAGAACGTATTTCCTTACGACAACCTGAACATATATATATATATATATACATATTTAATTTCAAAATAAAAAAATGATATGATAAATAAAAACGGTTCTTAAACTTTTTTTTGCGGTCTACTAAATAAAAATAGACGTTTTCATAATGAATAATAAAATTCAAATATTTATGCACTTCAATTTTAAATACGAAATTATTAATTCAAGATAAAATAAATTTAAAAAAACAAATACAATAGCCATTGAGCCCTTTGATTTTAAGTATTTCTCACATGGAAGACCACTTGTGTGTAAATTTGCACCCAACCATATTTTCACTGTGTTATTGCTAGTTTAAAGGTTTAAATGATCACACTTGGAATAACTAAAGGATGAGTACGGTAGGTTCTAGATTTAAAAGAAATTTTCAAAAAAATATGATGCTGGGATACGAAATTATCCCACATGGCCTTAAAAAGGTTAAAGTAATAAATTTCATCTGTCATATTTGTTGTCAAGTTCTTGATCACTGTCGACTGAAGGAATTGATTATTATGAGTTAACACAATTTTGAGTTCAAATCCTGTTTAGATTGTGATAGGATTTTGGTTATGAATATATGTCATGGATTCAATGCCACATGCAATGGAATGATTATCCGTCATCTCCTTTCAAGCTCTTGATCACTATAGACTGAAGGAATTGATTAATATTAGTGATTATTATTGTTATTATTTTTGCTGTGTTTAAAAAAAGATTGTGTCAAAAATGACACATACGTGGTTATACATACATTATAATTTCCGTCTGTTAATAAATTCATGAAATTCAAAACAACGAAATTCTACATATAAATATGATTAAATTGGTTTTAACCTAGTAAACGTCTATTGAATTGTCTATTCCTATAATTGCATCTTTCATTTCCCTTAGTAATAACTTGTCCATCTGGAAGTTCATAGCTCTTTTCAAGTGGTGATGAAGAGGCCGCAGTTTGCATTTCTTGATCAAAATCAAGAACAATATAAAAACAACTTTTCTTTAATATCTCGGGTAATTTCTATTTCGGCTGCCGATGTAAAACTGTAATCTGGTTGGGTAAGTATTTTCATTAAATAATCGGTCAAATCTCTTCCATCCTCATCCTTTCTGCAAATTGCATGTTTGATTATATCAAAGACCATCTCTTCACCATTCCCTAATGAAGTTGCATTTATTACAGCGATAGATTTAGATTGAACAAAGACATCGTTATCCTTTCGCTCATTTTCAACATTGATGAATCCGTAACCATTCGTTGAGTTAAACCATTTATCGTGTCCAATTACTTGAGATTGAGCCATTAATTCCAGAAAGCGAAACAAAACAAAGTCTTCGAAATCAAAATATATACCAAATAACACTACAATCCTATTTGACGAAAATTCAAAATATAATTAACTAATTCCAACTTACATAAAAATCAATTTAACCAAATTCAAATCGTATCAAATCTAATCCAGTTAAGACAACACTCGAAAATATTCAATCAATAGCCATAAAAACCCAAATCTTATCTGCCAAAAAATCTCTTAATCTGAAAAAAATAAAAGCACGCGTCTGTGTGTCCACACCAATAAACATACTTAATAACCCACAAATCGCACACACAGACCCGACTAACTAAATACTCAATTTAACAGAATATTCATTTAGACCGCAGATTGGCTATGGTTGAACCAAAAACCCAGAGGCATAACTAGGGTATGGTAGGCATGCACATGCCATGGGCACCAACTGAAGGGGGCACAAAAAAGCACCTAACGTATAAATACGAAAATGAAAATAAAAAAAATATTTTTATAGATATAAATATGTGTATTGCTGACAATCGCAGTTTCTGTTGCCAGTTGCAAAAGATCATTTAGCAATTTAAAATCGATACTTTCATATTTCAGAGCCTCGATGGGCCAAAGTCGATTATGTGATCTTGCTTTACTTAACATAGAACGAGAAATGACAGAAGAAATTGACTTTCATAATATAATTAAACAATTTGCGTCAGCTAAAGCAAGAAAGATAAATCCGTAATAGATTTAACTTGTGTGATTTTTTTACCCAATCCTAAAGTAGTTTTTACAAAATAAAACGTAAGTAACCTATTGTCGGAGAGGGACGCAAGATCGGTGTTTGCCATAGACGCCATTTACCCTGGGTAAGCCACTGCAAAAAGGCTTTATATTTGTTCACTAATTTGACCAGCTAAAAGCATTTATTACTCACATATAAAGATTTTTATATATTTGGAGTAAATTGTAAACTTAAATAAATAATTTGTCGAAATGAAATGATCAAAAATAAACATTTACTCATGTCTAAAATAGTTATTCCAACTGCCCATAAATCTGTCGGATATTTATAACGTTGTTCTGACCAGATTTCAGGAGCAAAGTAATAAACAGTCCCGGTCAAAGAAATCGCATAGCTATTCGAATTAAGTTCACGACTAAGGCCAAAATCAGCAAGTTTAATATTTTCAGAATTTTTCAAAAGGATATTTTGTGCTATAAAAAAACTGAGGTATGATATTAGTTGTTTACTAAATTCTTACGTTTGATATCCCTGTGAATAATGTGATTTTTATGAAGGAATGCCAGTCCTTCTATAATTTGTTTACTGTAGTTTACGGTTTTCAGCTCCATTAGTGGAGCACCAAGTTGAATTAGATCACTTAAAGAGCCCTAAGACGAATCAAACATTAAAAATAGATTTAAAAAATGTTAATGCACAATTCTAAAACCTTTATTAATTTTGACTTGTTAACTAATAACTGTACAATGTAAATGAATCTAATAAAATGGGCAATGATTGTTCTCACTTTATGTATTGAAAATGTTCGAATTCCAGGAGGTCAATTATAATAACCAGAGAGAGTACATGGACACTTTAAATACTGGGTATTAGCAGACTCTTATGACTGGTGCCAAAGGACTCAGAATCAAATAAAAGGCGTTAATAGCTGGCAACAAGTTAGCTTCTTGTCTAAGATCAATAATAGTGAAAGGTATAAGTAAAAAAAGGATTGCATGTGCTTTTTTGAGATGTGAAATTTTAATATGAATTGGGTTTCATTGTGTGAGTACAAGTCTGAATACAAGCAGTGGTGTAGCAAAGGTGTTTGTAGATCGGGAACAAGATTCTTTTTTGAAGCCTCATCATAAAATACAGTAAAGGTTACCCAATTTACTTAGCGAATACTAAAGAAAAGATGAAGACTAGCCAAGTTATATTTATCAAGCAATAAGTATTAGCTGTTGAGCTTATTTAAATATAAGTCAGATTGCTCTCTGACTTCTCGTATCCAAATTTTGCAAAGAAACACAATGGAACCCAACACAAGAAACTTTTCTTGTCATCGTCAATGCAGTAACTCCTTATCTGGTACGCACGCAAAAAATGATTTTCAAAGTGTTAATAGACCGTATAAGTAAAATTCTAGATAGAGTCCGCCTAATGGTTCAAATTAGATAAGAGAGGAGTGAGATGTAGACAAAGTTGAATTCTTGTATAATTATATTTTATAAACAATTCTATTGTAGATTCAATTTTATCAATCAAATATCAGTACTTTTGATTTCAAAGATTAAGATAAGTAATTAACTAGATTTGAAACCCCAAGGAACTAATTTCTTTCTTGTAATAGTGATATGAACTCGGAAACTTCAATAGACATAGACAGAATCAATTGGTATGTGTTGGCAGCGCCGTGACTAGCTTTTTTAGGGCCCTATATCTTTTGGGAAAAGTAATTATAGTTCAAATAGATATCATATAAACCATTTATCGTACACAAAAATATATTACATTATTTATATTATAGGAATATTTAATTTTCATTTAATTGTACTTAAATATATAAATAAAATTCAATTAACAATTTCGTTTTAGGGCCCCCTAAATCTCTGTACCCTGTGTAGATGCACCTGTTGCACCTGCCTAGTTACGAGGCTGTGTGTTGGGTATTAGAGAGGATATATAAGGTGCTATTATTGGTAGTATAAAAGATCCGAATTTATTAAGTTTTAACTTTTTTTTATGGCACTAATTATTTTTCTTTGAACAATGCTTGAAATTGTATCATTATGTAAAATTGTTAAACATAAGAATTTTTTTCGTCTTTTCCAATAAAAGATATCTACTGGGTGTTGAGGGTTATGACATTTTTTTCCAAATAGATTTCTTGAAAATAATTTATTTAAAAATTGTAAATGTTGCCAATGATTAAAACGAGTCATTTTACAGTCAATTTAAATGCTTTACATTATTAAAACCCGGTCTGCTATGTTTTGGCTTTACTTGCTTTTACTTACCTTTTTTTAGTAAACACCACAAAATTAATTATGAATTTTTTTGAAGTCAAAATATTCATTAAAACTTTACATAAACCAAACAAATTCAAACTTTAAAAGTCAATTTTTAAAAACAATTCTATGGTGCAATCAAATGTCTACACAAGTCCAATTATTTGTCAATTGGTGTCGAAAATAATAAAAAACGTAATATTTTGGAACGAATATTTCAACGCGATTGTAAGTTTGTGTGTTTCTTATAATGTAAAATTGTTGATATTTCTGCATTATCTAGATCGCATTTACAATTATAGGGTTTCCTAGACATTATTGAGTTAAGGGTTCAAAAAATTTAATTTCCAAACTATTAAAACTGCCGAAAGTCATGAGTGTTGCCAATTAAAAAACACAAATCTTTCAGAAAAAATAATTTTACCTGTTCCAGGTATTCCATGAAAATCAATAAATTCATATCATCTTGAATAGATCCAAAATATTGAATTATTCTCGGATGGCACAATTTTTCACGGTACTTATTAATGTTGTTTTCGATATATTTCATTTGGTTATTAGATATATATTTTATTACAAATGCTTTGTTTGAATTTGTCAAATTACATTTAAAAACCTCTCCAAATGCGCCTTTTCCGATAAGTTCGCCTTTTTCAAATGTTTTTTCATACAATGCTGAAAGAAAAATTTACCAATCATATTTTCATATACTTGGTTTGATTAATTATTGTTTTAATTGTCATATTAATAAAAAGAGAAAAGTATAATATTATTATTTTTTCGGAACACGACAATATATTAAGCAATTAATGTTAGGTGACCAGACTTCCCGCTTTTAGTGGGATAGTCCCGATGTTTAACTATTTATCCCGTCTTCGGCTGATGTTTAAGAAAGTCCCAATTTTTAGAAAGAATGCACAACAAGCTAGGAACACTGAGAGAACGACAAGAGAATATACGGTTTTCGGCTTTCAAATAAGAAATATGACAAACAATAAAATAATACTTAAGATAACTCATTAATGTAATATATTTATGCTATTTTTAAGTTCTAAATTTTTCTTGCTCAATATAGACCAAACTTTTTATCAAGAACCCCCCGGTTCAATGGTGTCCCGCATTACGAATGTTAAAATCTGGTCACCTTAAATGAATGATGAGTATATGACAGCTCTGAATCGCCATTTGTGATGCTTCTTAAGATATATCTAAGATATACAGCACTGTCATTTGAAATAAGTATATTTGATTCGAGAATTAGACATGCATTTTGCATATGGAGAACGTCTTCTAAATGAATACATACTTCGATAAATAATTACATGCATTAATGCATCGAATAGATCCTCCATTAACACGATGAATTTCATTTGATGCATCTGGTGAACCGTTTGATAGTTTTTCAAAACCCATACAAATCTAACATGGAAAATTGAAAAATACTTAATTTACAAAAGAAAAAATCTATTCCTTTGAAGTGAAAAAAAGATTATCTATACTATTTCAATATTAATTTCAATTCGAAACTTCAAACCGTGAATATCCGACCTATTTGGAACATAAGTTGATAAAACAATGCACATAATTCTCTTTGTGATACTTGTGAAACTTCATGCCAGTTTTCACAGTCAATACATACATTTAAATTCAATATTTTATTTAAATTAAATTAATTTTTAATTATTCTTAATTATTATTATTGTAAGAAGATTAAAATAACAATGTGTGAAGAATTTATTAATGACAGACAGACAATATATATATATATATATATATATATATATATATATATATATATATATACTACATGTGTGCCTACAGCACATGCCTCGTTGGGATAAATAAAAAACAATGATGCAATCCGAGGACCCATGCAATCAATCAAACATGCAGGCAATCATAAACATTAATTATAAGGGTTTACATATAGGGGACAGTAAAATCAATTATCCTAATACAATTACATAACATTATGTAATGATTGTGCATGTATTTTCTGATTGTTTTAGTAATGTTTCTATTTTTCGACTGTGTTTTCTGATTATTTTTATTGGTTTTATTTTCTAATTGTTTGTGTAATGTTTAATAAATGATTTTTATTTAGAAGATAAATTCAAGTGTCAGAGATTATGTTTAAATATAAAAAATTAATTCAAATGAATTATTATAATAGATGTAAGCTCTGGTAATTATATATATAGGTGATTTTTAAAGTAAATAATTTGTTATTAAAGAATTCCAAATTATTAAGAAATTTAGTCAATCTTACACTTTGGACATAGTTTATGATCGCAGAATTCTTCACATTTCAAATTAAAAGCTTCACTGATGTGGTTTATCTAAAGATAAATGGTATAAATATCAAAAAAATTTATTAGATTTTAAATTGAAGGATTTTTACAAAAATTTACATAAATCTTATGTTTTCAATAGATCCATAATTAATGGATGTAGAGATTTACAGAAGTGTCATAGTAGATGGTGTCTATGGTTATTGGAACTCACGATTTAAAAGGAGGAGGAACACACAATATCATATATTGCCTATGAGTTTGTAAGTTCAATATCATATTTAATTATTAAAACATATTCGGTTTTATTATTTTTTAGATCACGTAAAAATGAAATATTTCTGCTCATACACCTCATTTTCTTTTTAACGCGATTCAACAAAAACATTACGTTCTTTTTTACGCGATTTGATTTGATTTTTAACGAGATTCCCAAAAATGAAAAAATTAAATTTTTTGCAAAAAATAATATGTATGTATTTTAAATATTTTTCACTGTACTATTGCTAGTTTAAAGGTTTAAATGATCACACTTGGAATAACTAAAGGATGAGTACGGTAGGTTCTAGATTTAACAGAAATTTTCAAAAAAATATGATGCTGGGATACGAAATTACCCCACATGGCCTTAAAAAGGTTAAAGTAATAAATTTCATCTGTCATATTACTAATTTTCCAAATTTGTAGTTTAAGTCTGAGGTGAGAAAATAAAAATATTTACAAATATTCTCACTAATCTAAATTTCCTTTTGTATATTTTTAAGAGATTCAAAAAATAGACATAATCGTTGTATTCAATTGCGTATGAAGATTAAACAAGTAATTTATACATTTTTAGGAATTCAATAAAAGGTGACGAAAGTGGCGTTCCATTATGTGTGCGTAAACAAATGCGCATTGAATCAAGCAGTGGTAGTAATTAAAAATTATATTTTATGCTATATTTCACCATTTTTTGTTTCAATAACCCATGCGACGTTCTAAAATTGCTTGGTAAATGGCGGGTTAAAATGAATTTTTTAGTTATGCTTTGTTAAATTATGAATTTTAATTATTATGTTTTTTTGTTTTCCTAAACATATCTAATATTTAGTTAAATAAAAAATTTATAAAGCATATAAAAACCTTGAGTTTATATATCTAATCACATTATTTTAGTTGATTTTTCAAATGTAGAAAATTCTACCCTCCAGTCTTTCTGACCAAGCACTTTCTCCACCGGCAATTTCTTAAGTTTTATCACACAGTTTGAATTATTGAGAAATAGAATTCAATTTTCTCGATAAATTCATTCAGATTATATCCAATTTAATGTCTTCGGTTGTGGAAGGATTCACAGTAATTCCAGAGTTTAAAGCGTGGTCTCCGAGTAATATGATGAAAATAGCATTATGTCATGAAAAGCAGACAATATTATGATATATAATCGAATATGATAATAGATAACCGGAAATTATGGAAATTCTATAAGTAACCTAAAACGTAATTTAAGAAAGGATTGATCAAAGTCACGGAATAGGGAGAAAATTATTGCAATTACAAAAATAGGTTTCCGGAAAATATTTGTGAAGGATTTAGAAATCTTCATTTAAATAAGAATTTAATAATTCTTACCTTTATGAAAATAAACAAAAATGCCCTGAAATGCATAATAAATAAGAAATTTTAATTAAATTAAACTTTAATTAAATTAATTTAATAAAATTAAACAAAAACATCATGAATTCCATATAAACAAATAAATTTTTATGTTAAAGTTTTTAGTTTTTGTTTATTTATTTTGTAAGGCAAAAAATCTGTTGAAATTGTATCGTTAACCTAATATTTATCATGAGTTCCGATTGTGACTCACCTCTGGTTTTAGAGGACAGTTAAATGTGTCAGAAATAAACGACTTGAGGAAGGCACAATAGAAATGGTAAATCAACTTTTAAATAAAAAAAATACCAAAACTTTTACTTTAATTGAAAATGAACAAGATTTTACCAGCGAAATCTTTTATTTTAAATTCTGTTTTTTGTTTTAATAAATAATATAATAATTCCTGAGTTTCAGTCAGTATTACTACAATTAAAATGTCTTAATCTGTTTTATTTATCTCCTCATTATAATAACATATTTGACATAATTTACCGGTAGGAATTTTCATGTTTTAACATTATTCTAGTCTTTCCTGCATTCGTGTAAATATGTATAATTCTGCATAACAATTATTTATTTATTATTATTCATGTCATTATTGTTATTATTATTATTATCATTATTATTATTATTATTATTATTATTATTATTATTATTATTATTATTATTATTATTATCATTATCATTATTATTATTATTATTATTATTATTATTTTATTATTATTATTATTATTATTATTATTATTATTATTATTATTATTATTATTATTATTATTATTATTATTATTATTATTAAAAGAATCACACAAAATTGGCTCTGAACTAAATGAAAGAAAACACCAATCCAAAATATATATTCAGTTACACTATATTAATTTTAAAATAAAAATATTATTAAAATAAAAAAATATCTTTAAAAATGTAAATTTAATGAAAATATAAATTGAAACAAACCATCTAGCCATAATATTTTACTTCGTTGATGATAATTTATGATAAGCAGTATAAATGAGTTTATTCATTAAAAGCTTCTATAATAGAAGTTTTAATGAACATCCAACTACGATTATGATTAAGTTTATGAATTTGCCATTTTTAAAATGATTGACAGGTAAATTTTTTAATAAAGTATATTTTAAGGCTTGGATTGTGATCTCGTATATTTATGAGATCATTATTCAAGCTCTTAAATAATACTTTTCATCGGCGTGTATTTTAAATTTACTTTTATTAATTTTCTTTGGGTTTTTTTTAGGAATTTATGCCAATTTATGTAAATTAATGGAATTATTTTTGAATAAATTCAAGTCCGATTAATTGAAAACTAAAATTTATTATTAAAAAGTTTCTATATTCGAATAAACTATTTCTCTATTCCTTGGAAATTCGTTTGGCTGCCATCTTTTTTACCTTTTGATAAATCCAAATTTTTGATATTTATTGATTTTATGAGGCTTTGGAAATTTCTGTTAATTTCCCAAATTTATAAAAACCTTCCCCATTTTCATTGGTATTAATGATTTGGATTTTTTATACTTTATAAAAAATATTATTTTTAAACTTAAATTATCGAAAAACTTATGTTTTCCGATTTTTAAACTCCTCATTTGAAGGTTCTGGTTTCACTGCTCCTGGTAAATTGCAAATGATGTAAAAAATGATTTTTTTAAGTAGTTAAATGTTACATTGTTATTTCTTCATCTCCTCAAAACCTAGAGTTTGGATGGGTATTTTTGAAATATATGAAAAATAGTTTTATAGAGTTTTTATTGAACTGAACATTTATACATTTTGAAAGTTTGCATGCATTATTTACTATATATTATGTTTATATGTTTAAAAAAATTTTCTTCAAATTCCTTTTTTCCTATAATATAAGTTTTTATTCAGTTGAACAAATTACATGCAGACACGGGTAAGTTTGTATGTCCCTATATTATAACATTATTGATTTTTTCATTTTATTATATCAATTTTTAATGAATTGAAACAGGTGTATTTGTCTTAGTTTGAAGTATTTATGTATATTATATATATAATATGGTTTATTAGACCTTAATTTGTGGCCATTCCGCCTTTAGTTTATGTGATTAATGATTTATTTTACAAGTTTTTAATTTTAATAAATTTTAAATTTAATTTTTAAATAGCTCTTGACATAATATATTAACAAAATATTTAACATTAAATATTACCGTCATTGCTTCCTCTAATAGATTAACAATTTCTACTGCTTTCTTTGTTCTAGAAATATCTATCGGTAAATAGTTATACTAAATGGTATCATTAAGATGACCAGGAAATTTATTAGAATTACTCCATCACGATCGTCAACGCGGCACTGACATTTTGTAAGTAGTTTTATCACTTCAAGGAAATTATTTAAACATGCCCAGTGAATTGCTTTTCTTTTGTCCTAAATAATAATTGAAGAATCTAATAAACTAAGCCCATCCCCATAGCAGTCGAAAAAAACTCACGAAATTATAAATTTAGATTTTGCATACTAACAGCCGTTTTCGATGTGACATTTAAACGAAATTATTAAATTGAATCATGAAATATCCTTTTAAATGTGTTAGAAAAATTTTACCGAGTCAGATTTAAGATCAACCCATCGAAATGTCAATTTTTAAAAGACAAAGTGAAGGTTTTTGGGTATGTAATAAGTAAAAATGGTTTGTAAGCTGATGACGATAAAATTCGAAAAAACTTTTAAAGGTCCAAGTGTTAAAAAACTAAGAAGCCTTTTAGGATTCATTAATTATAATAGAAAATTTATAAAAAAAATACACAGACGGTTCAAAATTTTTAGAAAATTGTGTGAGTAAAGAAAAGAAATTGATTTGGACAAAAGAATATGAAACTACCATTTTAAAATTCCCAGATTTCTCAAATACATTTATATTAGATACTAACGTGCGTTTTTATCTAAACATGGAAGTAAAGAACTTTAAGAAATTTATTATTTCACAAATTATTTTAAATATTATCTTTACGAAAAAAGATTCAATTATAATGAAAACAAAAAAGCTAATAATTTAAAATTTGTATAAACAATTTAAGAAGCTTAGAAATAAATTTTCAATATCGGAAAGGAGAAGATCATTTCAATGTAGATGCGTTATCACGAAGCAAATGTGCTAAATACATTCAATGTTACAAAATTCATTTTAACAGAAGATGATAAAATATGAATACGCAATAACTTAAGAACAGAATTTCTTATCATAAAATTATATCATAAAATTATGTCTGTTAAGCTGGAGAAATATATTCAAAAGGATTTTAGAAATTTTAAATTGTCTGTCACAAAATAGTTAGACAAATCAAATTGGTTTAAAATAGTATCAAAATCGTTAAAATCAATAAATATGTTTAGTAATATATCTCAAACCCCAATTGGTTTAGTTTCTGATCTAGTGTATAAATTTTCATGTAATGGGAGCAATGCCACATACATTGGAAAGACTCCTCGTCATCTTCGTACACTGGTTCAGAAACATAGCAAATTGAGAGGCGTGAGTAATATTATTGAGCATAGAAAAATGTGCAAAGGAACAACTGATTTAAAAGATTTTAAAATTTTATATAAAAATTTCAACAAGTGGGAAAGAATTTTATGTGAGGCGTTGGTGATTAAATCACAATTTACTGCAATTGACATTCAATCAGCAACAAATTTAATGAGATTATTTAATTAAATCAATAAATCATAAATATTATATCATTATTGTTGCCGTATATAATATTTGGCAAATATTATGATGTCAGATTGAAGATGAGGTAGATTTCCTTGAAATATATTACTTATATTTTGCGTTATATATATTGATCAATATAGTAAATATTTATGACGTCACAATTTTTAAAGAAAGATGGTTCACTGGCGATCATACATTGTGACAGAAAAAAAATCATTTCAAGACACAGCTATGGAAAATTTTTAAAAAATTGATAATTGTTGAATTATTATTTACAACTGTTTGGTAGGAACCGGTTCACTGATTTCACGTGCTCTTTAAACTCCAATAAACTAATTCCACACAGCTATAATACACGACTAAAACTCTCAAATATTCTGGAACGAATTCCACTAGATTTCTACTCTTCAACCTCTTTTCTGTTTTTTTAATCAAATTTGTGGCACAGTTGTTGATTTGAGGTCTTTTCTCAACAACTAATTGACTTTGATTAAGTTCCCATAGAACTAATTTATTTTTGTCTTTATTTTCTTTTGACACTTCGGCGGTTCCCCGGGAAAATTATCATTTAATAAAATTGAATTTTGGGATATTTAATTTCATTTTTTGAGAAATTTCACCCTAATTTAACTTATTTTAGTTTTTTCTTAACTTTTTCTAGAGGCTCCAAATTAATTTTATATTTTTATTTTCGTAATCATATCGTCAATTGACATCAACATATCCATTTCCCCAGGAAAGTGTTAATTTTAAATTTTTTTATTATTTTTAATTAATTATTTTAATTTTCCAATTTTTGGCATAAATATTATAATTTTTTGTAAAATTGTGCAACACCAACATAATATTAAAACAATCTATTCAAGCTCTTATCTTCTTTAGGCAAATGGACATATAGAAAACCATTAGGAGAGCCATTAATATCACATTAAATGATAAACACTAAAAAATTGGGAAATTGAATTTATAATTAACTAACATCAAGCACCTAGTGAAAGAATTTTTAAAAAGTATATTTTACAGAATGGATTTTGAATGTGCCAGAAAGAAACGAAAACTATGATTCTACTACAAAGAGGAAAATGGAAATAAGAGATATTGTTTAGATAAAAGACAATACAAATAAAAAAGATGACAGAAATCGTGAAACATATACAAAAGAGAAGCTTAGAAATAAAGTTAGTCAATGGAAGAACTTTAAAAAGAAACATTTAATGGTTTAAACCATTTAAACAAAAGGAGTTGTGAAAATGTAATTGAATTAATTAAACTGATAGATTAAATTAATTGATATTTTTAACGAAGTAATCAATAGCAAATTAATTTAAGATTGTGTGAATGTATGTTGTTTTTTGATGACGTCTGTTGAATTCCTTATTTATACATTAAAAGTTTTTGTTTTAATAACATTGAAAAATATTCTTATTTTTTGAATTAATAAAATTTAACTGTATTTTGTCGTTATTTATGTGCATAATTAATACTTAAAGCCAGTACTGGATAAACATATTCAGGGGTCCTAAGCACTTACCAAGTATGGTGTCCAAACAACCAAATCCGGGTAAGTGAGAGTTGTGCAGAATCAATATTTAGTACAATATTATATACACATGCTATAATCTATATATGTAACTATGATAATGTAAGTTGTACCATGTTAATTAATTTTAGTTAGTTAATATAACTCATTTATTTAAAATGAACATCACGTTAGTTCATGCAGTAATTTAGTAATTGCAAAAAAATTGTAGTATCCCGTCGTGGTGCCCCTTTACATGCGGTACCCTAAGCACGTGTTTGGTGTGCTTATTGGTTAATCAGGTATGGCTTAAAGCACTGAAGCTAATATTCAATATGCTCAATAATAAGTAATATATAATTACTTTATCACAAGCTTCGATGTCGCACTGTTTGATTAATAATTCGAGAATTTTTATTTTTCCGTATTGGGCAGCCCAATGAATGGCTCTTTTATTCCACTAATTTTATAAAATATAAATTTATTATTGAACAATAAAATAACCCTGTCTCGAGCTTCAATGTTACAATTGTTTTCTAATAAAACCCTTAAAACGTCTACGTTACCACTTTTTGCAGCAATGTGAATTGACCGCATATTCCACTGCAATTCATTAAAAACAATTAGTTTTCAAAACAATCTTTACTTTATTCCTTGCTTCAATGTTGCATCCAGCTTTAATCAGCATTGAAAGTACTTTGACAGAATTTTTATGTGTGGCGTAATGAACTGGCCGCCAATCATTCTGGAAATAGTTTTCATTTATCAAATAATGGAATCCTTAATAACTGAACCCAAATAACCATGCAGATAAGGCAGATAACCCAATGGGCATTTTAATAATGCAGAAATTAAACAGATTACAAATTTAAAAGATAACGCCAATAAAAAACTCTTCGTACGAAATATTTCGACAGCATAACTGTCATCTTCAGGCACACAAAACAAACTAAAAATATTATGAATTAACTTATAATTTAAACAAATTATTTTTTTATATTAAATTAATTTTGTAATAAATAAACACTTAAAAAATATTCAAATACTTTTAACTAATTTTAAAATGTTATTTATATAAATATTATAATTTTTATTTATCAATTAAATTATTTTAATAATATTTAAAAAGTTTTTTATTAAAAACAATTCATAAACATGATTAAACATACGTAAACTATTTAAAAACATTTAAAACATTCGTAGTCACAGCACTTTGCACATTAATCTTTGGATCTAATGACCTTATCAGCAATGCTTCACATATCACGCGTTCCCAATAATTATTAAAACTTTTCAACAAAACTCTAAAATCAGACATTCCTATTTCACTTTTACAAATTTGCATATTTCTTCAAACACGACATCGAAATGCATCTTTTCTTAATAATATTATTACCTGCGATGAAAAATAGATCCAATATGATAATCGTAAGCGGTTAAAGAGAATTGCTGGATAACCATCAATGCCTTTATCAGTTTTCAAAACCAGAAAGTCATGCTTTCAGTCTAATGGTGTGATACATTATTGTTTACTGAAATTGGGAACAACAATAAATTCTGAACGATACTGTGTAGAACTAGAAAAAATGCATGACAAATTCACCATTAGTCACCCTGAAATTGCTAATAGAAAAGCTCCAATTATCTAATTACACGACTTTGGAATTAAAAGTTTTACCGCATCCATCTTACTCACCCGATTTATCACCAACTGATTTCCACTTATTTAGAGATTTAAGTCTAGCGCAGGAAGTTCAAAGATTTGGAGAATATAAAATCAACAGTTATCAGTTTATAGGACTTCAGGCATGAGATATTTTTTAAAGAAGGTATAGAAAAGCTCCCGCAACGATAGAAAGAGTTTATTAGTGTTGATGAATAATATTTTTATTAAATAATAAATATTTAAATATATTTGTCAGTTTTTTGAATAATGATCCATTTAGCGGGCATTTCATTTCTGAAAACATAATATTTGTTATTGTTTCTGATAATTTATGGTAACTGATTTATATAAAACATAAAATTCATTTTTATCAAATATAAACACGTTGACAGCCCCACCGATTACCTATGACAGGGAACGCAATATTCCAATAGGGGGAAATAATTTTAGAAAATAAATGCTTCAATTTTTAAACCCGAATTATCGAGATTATTTTGCTCAAGTATGTTTTATCAGTGAAATGTATTAAACCTCATCTCGAGCTTCAATATTGCAGTCATTCGTGATCAGAATTTTGATAATTTGATAATTTTCTTGTTTGCATGAATAGTGAATCGGTCGTTTCAGTTTCTATTTAACATTTGTTTTAATGTTCTCGTGAAAATTAAAAATTACCACATCACAAGCCTCGAGATTGCACTCACTGTTTATAAGAAATTTTACAATATCAACGTGATTTCTCTTACATGCCCAATGAATTGCTCTTCTCTTTTTCTATATGAAACATAAATTAGTACTATCTGCCAAAAAGTACTTCATCTTTTGCTTCTATATCACATCCTGAGTCAATTAGAAATTTTGCAAGCTTAAAATCGCCTTTTTCACAAGCGTTAATTAAAGGTACCTTCATTAAAAATTAGGAATTATACAAATATATTTGGGTGTTTATTTAGTGTTTATTACTTTACTTTTATTTTGTGATTTTTGTGTTATTAAAATTGTTGAGTTTTAAAATAAATATAAAAATCGGCTAGTTACTAATTCATTGTGTGTTTTCAGTTGCAATAACATTTCAGCTATCAATTTCGGAATTCATGCAAAAAGTTATAATATAAAATTTATTTCACTGGAAATTTATAAATCAAATTGAAAGGCTAACATTTTAAAATCAAACAACTGTGATTAAAATTGCACGTATTCATAAAAATCCAGTTAAATGGTTAAAATAATTCTAATTCTTTTTCAAAAATTGTTTTTTTCAAATTAAGTTTTTAAAACTGCTCAATCTTTTCCCATTTCATTTTTTCTAAATTTTGTATTTAATTTATAATAAAAAAATATTTTTTAAATTCACAATATTTCCAATTATCGTGTATTTAACATTTTACATATTAAAAGTTGTATTTTAAAAATTTTCCCATTTAATTTTTTTAATTTTGTATTATACTTTTAATAAAAAATTATTTTTGAAATTCACAAAATTTTTAATTTTCGTGTATTTAACATTTTACATATTAAAATTTATATTTTAAAAATTTTCCCATTCAATTTTTTTTAAATTTTGTATTATTTCTTTTAATAAAAAATTATTTTTTAAATTCAATATTTTTAATTTTCGTGTATTTTAAATATTAAAATTTATATTTTAAAAATTTTTCCATTAAATTTTTTTTAAAATTTTGTATTATATTTTTAATAAAAAATTACTTTTTAAATTCTGAATATTTCCAATTTTCGTGTTCAACATTTTACAATTTAAAGTTTATATTTTAAAGGTTTTCATCATAATTTTTCTTATTATATTGAAATAACTTTTTTTAGTTTTCACCTCTGATTGCTTTTCATTTTGCAATGACATAGAGAATTTTTTTATCGATCGACTATGAATCAGATGTTATATTTATCAATAAATAAAACAATTCATTATGTCATTTTCTAATTGATTATTCTTCAGTATTTTTTAACAAGTAACTCTTTCTTCCCTAGATATGTAATGTCATTTATGGACGGTCCTAAGTGATTTGTACTTTTTATAACAGTTTTACTTTATTAACGTAAAGCACTATCTTAAAATCCCGCTTAGATACTATTTAAACCAAAAGGTGTTTTCAAAAATACCACAAACTTTGCCTTACATTTTATCTCGAAGTTACTCTTGATAGCCAGTACGTTAGGAACTCCAAATCTTGCATTAATTAATATAATATTAACAAACAGCATTCGA
The DNA here is from genome assembly GCA_022537955.1 of Schmidtea mediterranea. Taxonomy (NCBI): domain Eukaryota; kingdom Metazoa; phylum Platyhelminthes; order Tricladida; family Dugesiidae; genus Schmidtea; species Schmidtea mediterranea. The sequence goes on along the minus strand of CM039682.1, from coordinate 5,662,895 downwards.
TTTTATCAAAATTATAAAAAAGTTAGTTTTTATAAAAATCTAATATAATATTTTACAGATATCTTCTCCAGATCCATTGGACTACAAATTATTTGAAAATTTTCCGGAGATGTGTTGACAATCGATTGAAAACTACCAATATTGCTTTTCAAATCAAAATAATTGAATTTAATAGATAATAAAACTCACAACATTGAATTGGACATTTTAGTTTCACAACAATAATTTGATTAAATAAATTGTTAACCAATTGAATAAATTATTAAAAACACTGTAGAAAACTGTGAAATTGATAAAATGACTTAGATCAATAAAATTATAAAAAAAATTGAATTAAATATTTATTATGGATGAAATTTAAGTATTCTTGAAGGTCAATGCAGTATTTAAACAAACTCGAAAGTAGACTGGATAAAAATTCTAAAACTGATTAAATATTATATTGAAATACTAACAACATTAGAATAATATGATAGATAAATAGATGAATAATATAATAGTTTAAAATTATAGATTTATATCTTTAGTTTATTAATAAAATAACTAAATATCAAAAAAAATTAATTTCAAGTAACTAATAATAGTAGGTTGACGTGAGGGTTTGAGATATCATCAGTTATAAATCTAAAATAAAACAAAAATAATGAAAACAACATTTAACAAATAATGAAAATAAAGTTAAATCAGAAAAAAGTAAAATCAGTTAAATTAGAAAATTTTGAAATGTATATGGTGGTGGGTTACAGGGTTTCGTTAGTTGTTTGAATGAGCCTGCGGTTGCCCCGTAACGCCATACAAAATGTTGTTAACTGTCACTTGGCACCCGTTGCTAGGCAACGTTGGTAATGTGTTCAAGTGGTGGATTGTCCGCAAAAATTGAGTATTATCGCTAGTACTATAGTTGCTCAGACAACCCTCGGGTTCACGAGCTGTTGATAGAAGACCTATGCTCGCTTTGTTCTGTCCCTTGTAGAAATTCAAGATTAGGTTCTTATTTGACTGTGGAAAATATGAGACGAAGATTGGGTGACGTGATGAGAATATTTATGATAACCCTGGCATACAACGGTATCAAAGAAACAAATCGATTATGAATACGACTACTCTATTCGAATCAACGAAAACATGCAGCATTTATGAGTTAATGGGTTTGAAGCTGGGTTGCTCGACGTCGGGCACGTTCCTTGCGTCCCGGCCGACGATTATTTGTTGTAGGGATAGATTGCTCCGCTGATTGGGCGCTTTTCTGCGGCATCTGGGATGGGGCGAAGACGAGCGGATAAGTTACCGCCTCCCCCTCCCGGCAGACTGCTAGGGCGACTTCTAGTCCTCGGATTTGAGTGTGCAGGCTCTGATTGAGCTGTCGCGCTTCCGCCCAACCTTTCTGTGCCGCCGTGAGTCGGTGGTAGACCGCTTTCGTTTTTGCGGGATCAGACCATGTTGCTTTTATCTGCTGCATTTCTCGGGTCAGTTGGATAATTTGGGTGAGCAGCTCCGCGTTTGACTGCCTCGCGTGATCCAGTTCAGTTTGTAGGATTTGTAGGGAAGACATCACTATAACAAAAAATATCATTTTAATTTCTTATTGACTAAATTAGATCATAATTTATCCAGTTAAACAAAATTACGGAACAAATCTATCCATAAGGAGAAATAACACGAACGGCTTTTAATTTTCTTTTTAAATCAATTACAACATGCAGACTGTAACTATCGAATTTATTCCTCGGGAAAATGTCTTTTCAGGCTTTTCTTTAGAGCCGTCACCGTATAGGGTCGTCGGGTATCACGGACTGGACGAGGTGAGTAGGCTTCTGCAATCCGCCCGGCGAGGATGTCTTCTACCACGTTTGCGAGGTGCATCCTCGCCTTCACCACTTGTAGGTCTACCTGGGCCTGCACCCTTTCCCAATGGGTGAGGAGGTTCTGTGCGTACATGTAGGTCTCCGCAGCTGGATATTGCTGTCCCGCGAGCCCGCAAGGGTCTTTCTCCAAGCCTAGTATCCGCCAAGTAGTAGGATACGGCCACTGTTGTCGTAACTGGTCGATTATTTCCGTAGTTGACGGGACTCCTTCCCGTCCCAGTTTGCCCGTTACCTGACTGGCGGTTCGTTTGAGCGACATGTCTAAAATATCATCGTTATCAGATTCAATTAATTCATCCACTTTAGGTCATAATCAAATAAATGATGCCTATGTTATTGTTATTGGAGTTATCTAAATTTAAACTTATCGAATTCTAGTAGCTTTATATTTGGTTGTGATTTTTTCGAAACGGATGTTCGGTTTCTCTAGAAGCTTTAGGTGTGCTATATCCCGTCGATTAACTCCTCCTGACGCTCTTACGCCTCCTTTTTAAGATTAAACAATCAAGTACTACTCGGATACTATGTAAATTGGTTCGCGGACGTCTCGGTGGACAGGGGTTCACTTACATCTGCGAATTGCTGTTTGATAAGTTAAAACGTGAATATTACTTTTCTTTACTCGATGGGACGTTGACAAGAGGGGTTATATTATCTTACGGACCTGGCCCTTGGGTATGCACTCCTTTATAGTGTGATATATAATAGTATAATTAATAATATATGTGGGACAAAGCTAATAATTAATTTATTTTAGTATATGTATATTAATTTTAAAATTTTACGTATTTAATAGTATGTGTATAAGTCCAGTATACCGACATAAGAGAATTTGTAACTTGATTTAAAGTTTATTTAACAATTTCATATACATGTTAACCGAACTTTTAAGGTCAAGGCCGGATGTTGAACCGGAATAAATTAATTGTGCGTAGACGTATCGTTCGATGAACGATTTCCGGCGGATCTTGCCGTTGCATCTTAAGCGGTTGAAAGAAGGTGATTTAGTATGTTTACATCCGGTAATTAAATTCATTGTATTTCATTTTCAGAATTCTCGATCAACCGATTCGCTTAAACTCGGCTAAATCAATTTTGGTAGGTTAGTAGGTTATTTAGTTTGAATATATTGTATGGACCTTCTTTAAGGGAACTTCTCGCGACTACCGAAGCTTTCAAGCGGATGAAATCTCACATCTTGGGAATTCTCTAGGTGGAATTTTGTTGGTTCCAAAATTAATCGGTAGTAACAATTTATGTAATACAAATTTTTATTTATCATCTTAAGCTTTGATTTTGTAATTTGTATTAATTTATTTAGGTAATAACCCGTTTCGCTTCATCATTAATGGCTTTATTTTAATCTACGAATTCATATTGCTTAAAGAAACATGTGGTTTTTATCTAATGGTGTTCGTCGCTTCGACCCAAAAAAAATCATTCTAACTTGAATCCAGTAATCATGTTATCCATGAATTAGTTTTCGTCATTCGAATTATTCGTAATTTAATAAATTATTTTCATATTCTAATCAGTGAATCAAACTTTGATTTAATTTGTTTTCTCGAAGATCTATTTGACTTACACTAAAGGATTATGTTACTTTCACTTTAATTCTAATTAATGTGTTGTTCAATCTAATCGACAACTCGCTATCGACGGGTTGATTTATCAAGGAATTCATATGATTTGCTTTAGTCTACAATTTACAAAAAGAAAATTTCGTTTGTTAATCAATGAGTTGCGTTAGTTCTACTTAATAATCGTTTCAATTAATGGGTTTTAACTAATGATACACTTAATTTTTCTCGATCATCGTTTTACTATTAATCGATAATTTAGAATTACTTAATTCTTTTTCTTAATCGATAAAGTACTTTAATCAATGTGTTGCTTTACTCTAAATTATTCCTACTTTTTGATCAACGTACCAAGCTTTACTTTCCTTTTACTCGAGTATTTACTTGATTTTTATCTAAGAATTATCCTACTTTTATCCAAATTCCTTTAATTTTTTCCTATGAATTCCCCGGACAAATCAACCACTTCAATCAACGAATTGTTGTTAATCAATGAATTTATATTATTTAGCTTCACTCGGCAATTTACTTTAAAGAAAATTCGGTTCCTTAATCACTGAATCATATTAGTTTTGCTCACATTATTTGGATTAACTTTATTTAATCAATGAGGTCTTTCGTTTTACTCAATAATTATTTAATTTTTAGCAATAATTGAATTAATAAATTACTTATTTAATGAGTTTTCATTATGTTATTCCAAACTGTAAATTCAAACCATTTATCTATTAAGCTATATCAACGATTTCGATTTAATTTATCCCCGTACCCTTTCCTTTCAATAGACCTTAGGCGCATATTGTGTTTATATTGTATTTACTGAGTGCCCACTGGACTACTCGGTGTGACGATTTTGAGCCGTGTGTAATATAAATTTAGGTCGATTTTACAGAAATGAGAAACGAGGAAGCAGCCAAAAGACTTCTTCCTTATTTCTCGTTTCATCTATAGGGATAATATTGACGTTACGACTCCTGCGTTCCGCACGCTGAGTCTTCACGGGTACATATCATTGGCGATTTTCCACGCTCTTACACAAATCTGTACTATGTAGATTTTATTATCTTGTAATATGTGTTGGCTGTGGGCCGGAAAAATTTCGACAAATTTAATTAATATTATTTTAAGTATGAAAAACAATTTATAAATAATATAAATATTTATTAAACATAAACATAAATTACCCTACATTCCATTCCGTAAAACCATAATATTGCATGATAAAAATAAAAATAAAAATACCTCTCCCCCCACGCCGACATCCAAGCAGAGCTCTGCCGAGGTTGCGAGGATGTGACGTGGAGAGAGGGCTCCAAAATAAATATTTCTCACCTAAAAGTAAGATTTGAAAATGGTTTTAAAAAGGTTTTAAAATAATTTCAAAAATGGTTTGAAAATGGTTTTCGTTTGAAAAACGGTTTAATTTAATGTGAAAATGGATCAGTATTTATACCTATTTTCTGTCCCTAACCTTGCATGTTAAATTTGATGCAGTAAAACAAAATTCGACCTTGTTATTTTCTAGGGAATTCTATTCTTTAATTTTATTATTTTTCAATTTATTTTAATAATTTTTCATTTAGAATTTTTATTGAATTATTACTAATTCAAATTTTTTGATTTAAGTTTCATTTTCATGAACTTTTATTAATTTTTCAATTTTGTCGAAATTTCTTGTGTTTTCTTGTTATATTTGTGTTGATATCGTGCGAATCTTGGTGCGTTTTGTTATTATTTTAATTTATTTTTTATGTTTATTAATTTATATTTAATTCTCTTTTTTTTTCTTATATTTGATAGGGTTTAATTGATGTTTCAATAGGTTTATTTAAATTTGCATGTTATATTTGCGTGTGTGTTACTGATCCATTTAAACATTCCTCAAGGCCGTTTACGTTCTGGCCCAACAATGGTATATACTTCATAGACCGACAAATATGAGGGTATCGTCAGCAGTTTATATGCGGGAAAATACGGTATCTTTGATCGTTGTTTCTCCTTCGTGTGTCTTCAATGCTATTGTTTTAGAGATATTTCGGGAATTTTTTCTGTGACTTACGTCAACTCTATTCGGGTAATAGCAATGATCCGGGTACTCTGTACTATTAGGTTTTGCATTGCGAAATCGACTCATTACATCTTTTATGCAACGCACTCAAGAATACTGCTATATTAATATCATTTTTACATTTGTCACCCTGGTACTACTGATTTGGATATTACTCTTTGCAATCAATTGTCAACCATTCATTTTTTCTCCTTTCTCCTTTCTAATATTTTTATTTAAAGATTAATTTAAATAGGTAAATTTTCCTTTGTTTTAAAATAATAATTCTATAAATGATACACCTCTATATATGGTACAATTTTAATCTTTTTGAAACATAAGGAGGATGTACCATTTACGCGGGTTTTACAATATATAAAAAAGAAAGATAATTGAATAGTATACTTTTTTAAATAGTTTGATATTAAACTTAATTTACATTTAAGATAAATTAACATTAACATTAATTTACATTTTCGATAATCACTGTAAAAAGAAATTTAATTATTTAATTAATTAAATAACAATTAAATAAATGAATTAATGAATGTATTTTATGGATTGATATGGTATGTAACTTCATTATGCATACATTAGTTTACGTGGTAAAAATACCGAGAAACTTCCAGCTGAAAAATAAAGCACGAATAAATCGAGAATTAGCAATTAAGCATAAAGTTTGGTAAGGAAAGACGTACATATGAAAAAGGACGACAGAGATGACGGGTTTGGAACAATCACAAATAAAAGGCATAATAGAAGCTATGTAGTCAAAATGGATAATGTTACAATAAATTTCGAATAGTTCAGAGAATTTAAAACTATGGATAAAAATGCTTTTATTTATGTGCGTGTGAGAAAAGTTTAACAATTAATTTATCTTTAATATGAAAATGTATAGGTAATTTTATAATATTATACATTAAATAGATGTGTATAATTGAGGTATGTTGACGTCGCTCAAAATATGATAATTCATAATTAAATTCACCAAATTTTATTTAAAATATGATAAATATGATAATTCATAATTAAATTCACCAAATTTTATTTAACAATTTTGTTTGAATAATAAAGTTTGTGAAAGTTTTTTGAAAGATTTGGAAATGAGGTTAACTACATGTGAAAGCAGTAGTGATTATTTCAGTAAAGAGACAAAATGAGTTATAAAATTTACAATTACTGTTTTTGTTTCATAAACATTAATAATAATTTTTGAAATTATTTCAAATATTTATTTATTATTTTCATTTATAAATTTCAGTCGAGTGGAAACTGCAAACTTTTTTGACCACTTTTCATCGAAATATTAATTCTAAAACGTTTTGGGCGATAATATATTTTTGATTATCTTATTTCAACATGATTTGCTTCGTTTAACACTCAATAAATCCTAATTTTTTCACAAATATTTTGAATATAATTTACCCAAAAAATTTGAATTTTTCCAGCACATTAAAAAAAATGTTGGCGAAAAGCTTTACAAAAATACGTTAAAATTAGATAAAATACATTAAAAATAAAATTAAAAATACGTAAAATTAAAAAATACGTAAAATACGATAAAATACGTAACGCATTTCTTGTTAAATTAAATCACAATTTCCTTTAATTAATTAAATATAGAAATAAAAATTTCTCTTTTTTAATTTCTTTTGTTTTTAAATATTTTTATTGAATTAAAGTTATATTCCTTATTATACAAATATTCAAGATTTTATATTCAAATACGGTGATTTTATTGAATTTTTGTAATTTAATTTAATTTTCCTGTTTTACATGACAATAAATGAGTATAGTAAAATTATACACGCATTTTCGTCACTGCTTTTGCAAGTGTTGTTAATAAATGCTATAATAATGATTTGTGTTTAGTTTGAATTTATTGATCTACGGTTATTTCAAAACAATAAATTGAAATATTTGGTCAATAGTTAATGCACTACGTGTTTTAATTTTTAGCTGCGAAGAAAGTTGTTAGAATTTTTTATTTATTTTAACATTCATTTTAATTTTTATTATCTCTGTAAACTTTTTAAAGTCAGAAATTATATACATTTGGAGCAAGTGAAAAAAAAATTACATAAATTATATTTTTATTAATAATAAAAATATAAAATTAATTACAAATAAAAAAGTCAAAAGTGATAATTTAAGGAAATTTTAGAAAAATTGTACATTTTTTTAAAATGTAACATAATATTACTGTGAAATAATCAAAACAATTTTTGAAAAAGGTAAAATAAAACCTTCTGATGAAAATTAAGGTTTTTCAAGATTTTAATTAGAAAATAAGGTTTATTTTATAATTAATTATGAAAATTTAATGAAGGATATTTTGGATTTTCTTTATGACAAAATCAACGCTACATTTATTTAAGATTATTGTGATTGGAATACTAAAAATAAAAAATCATAAAAATAATAATTTTAATTAAAACTATTTTTTAAAAACAGAAACTGAAAAGATTAAAATTATTTAAAATCAACTTGAAAAAAACAATACCTTTTTTCAATGTTATGTATTTTTGGAAATTCTAAATTTAAATCGGTATAAAATTATTTATAATTCAACAATTAATTTATTAATGAATTAAAAAAGGCTTTTTTAAAACTTAATTTTGAAAATTTCGACGATTTTTATTAAAATTATTTCAAACTGAATTTTCATTTATATTAATAAAATTAAGAGAATAAACAATCATGATTTAATAAAAAATTTAGATATTAGTAACTTTATTGTTGTCAGTTAAGTATAAGTTTCAATATTTTAGCTGAAAAGTTCAAATATTTATTTTACCAAAAGGTTTTTCTGTTAATTTCGATTACATTTTTCTAGTGTGTTGAATTGTCAGACATTGCAAACCAAGAGAATTTATTTGTTTTTTAGCCAATTTATAACTTTAATATTTCTAATTATATATATATATATATATTTGGGTATTATCGAACGCAATGATGTTTTTGATCACTAGTTTCGTAGCGTTTTGTATTATAGGAATTTTGAAGTGAAAGAAAATTTATTTCTCTGATCAAGTTAAAATTCTACAATAAACGTTTTATCCAGCTTAACAATATTTTCAGCACATAGGATAGTTAGTGTTTCACCAATAAAATATATTTTTTTTGATTTTTTAATTAATGAAAATTTTCTCTAGTGAAACCGGATGTACTTTAGTTAGTGTCAACTACCAATAAATAGTAGTTAATATAATTTCCATTACAATATTAAATAAGTTTATGAAACAATAGAGCAGCGACAGTTTTAACTAGTTGTTTCAAGTTATATAAATTTTTTAAATAAAACTATTTAAATCTATAAAATTTATAACTTTTATATTTTTTAGTTTTATTAATATTTAGAATATACATACTTGTTTTAAAATTTCATTTATTTTCATCCTGACAAAAAATCAAAAATTGAATTCTGTACAGCAAAAACTTCCTACTTTACTTTGTTAATTGTCATTAATAAATAAATGAAATATCATCATAAAATAATATTTTAGATTTTAAAATTATGATGAAAATTTAAAAAATTATAAAAATCAATTGTTTTTTATTAGTTTAAAAATATATATTTAAGATAGACAAATAAATTATTTTATCATCAGCTCTTGGATGAATGAAACGGTGATTTCGTAACTTTTAAAATTTTAGTTTATTTTACTTTTGGATTTTAGCTTTTTATTTTATTTTTGACATAAAATCTCATTCCTTACTTTGTTGATAGTTTACGTTGGAAATGAACAGAAAGATATACTATAAATTGAAGGATATTTTTCAACCGTTTTCGAGGATCATACAATAAATATTATGTTTTCGAGAGGCATGTACTGTCGCCTTATTATGCCGAAAATCCGACATTGTTAAACATATTTATGATTTTTTTTATAACCTTATAAGCAACATTGTGAATACCGTCATTAGACTTTCTTAACTTGAATACCATTTTATTACCAAATTTTTTCATCTGTTTAACTTCGTTATGGTTTCTTTGAATTTATAAACACCCTACAAATTATCTCTTCTCTTGTATGTCACGTATCTTAAGACAAGTATTGGCTAATATCGTTATTAGATTTACTTAGTACTACTGACTGTTTATTAACCTCATCTCCTTACCTTGTATAATTTGTGGGGTTTTGTTTTTCCCTTTCGATTTTTATCCCTTCACTAGCTTTTCCATACATTCCATTGAAATGTGACACAATATTTTTTGTTTTTATTCATGTTTTAAGTAAATCGTTGAAGCTGTTGATAAGTATGTAAAGAATGTTGTAAAGAATGATATCAAAGATTATTAAAACAAATAAAAACTGAAAAAGATACAAGTGTATAACGATGAAAAAATTAGCTTCCAAGACGACTTGTGTTTTATTTTTGATTTTTATGTTGATCTGATAAAATCTTGAAATGTCTTCTTGTTGATTCACTTGAATTTTATCGCATAACTTTTTTCAAATCAGAATTCAAATTTTCCACTGACCTTAAAACGTACTGAACATTTTCATCAGGTTCCACGTTATCAAATTGGTGCCAAGTTGATAAGCACTCATTTTTTCAATTACATTTAATTTAAATACATTTTGCTTCTATGATATTTCAAATCGGTTTGGTAGTCTGGTTTCCTTATTTGAATTCTTGAATTCGGATTTTTTCTGGTACTAATTATCTAAGTTGATAATCGCATATACAGTTAACCCTCCTATAACGGGGTGAGTGCGTATCGCGTTGTATGGAAACCTCACTATAAGAAACTTAGAATTAGTCTCCGCGTTATGTGGAGCACAATAAATAATCCAAAAAAAACAAAAAAGACTTGTAAAATTATTCAACCTTTCAACAATCATCCTTGCTGTAAGATAAGAGTCACCTAACTCCTCTTCTTTTAATGGGCAAAATGTCTTCCTTATTTGGTTTATCTTCACATTGGTTTTCGATTGTAGCTTTTTTTCTAACTCTATAGAAACCGCGTTCAGAGAGTACCGCGTTATAAGATGGTTGACTATATTTCTATGTTTTTTTACGGAAATATCATCAGGAAAATTGTTAAGGCTTCTATGGCACTATATACTCTCTTTATTAAATAAATTTAATTTAAATACATTTTGTTTCAATGATTTTCCTAATCGGTCTGATATTCTGGTTTCCTTCTTTGAATTCTTGAATTTTTATCATAGGTCTTTTCTGTATTCAAAGACAGTATAGAAGGAGTAGTGTCCACTTGATTTTTAAAGCAGAATGCAAAATTTCCACTAAACTTATAATTAATTGAAGTCCTATGTTTTCAAATTGGTGCCAAGTTGATAATCACATAATCCTCTATCTTTATTTAATGGGTTATCTTCACAGAAATTGTTTGCACTTCCGTGGATCCATTTATTCCATTTATAGTTCAATTCATAGACATTTGACTTCAATGATAATAAAAAAAATTATCTGAACTACAAAATTTGAGTCCCTTTGAATATTTAGTGTCCGTCAACGTGTTAAATGATAATAATTTGAATATTAAATTTATTGAAATATATTTATGAATTATAAAGTTATTTTTTTTTATTATATTATAGTTTGAATTAAAAACAACGTACAATTTATTTTACAACATGCAAATAATTTGAGACTTTCTTTTTCGATAAGGATCCGACCACGGCTTGATAATTTAATAATTGTACAAAGGTTTCGCAGATGTCATTAGAAAGATTGATAAACTATTTTTTGCCTTAAAAAAAGAAATATTTGTGAAAGAATTAATCATTTATTTATCTTCTATGCAAATAATTTACCATCTGTCTCAAATACACAACGCTTTTTTTTCACAAATCAGAATAATTATTATTTTGCTGAAAAGTTTAATTTATAGTTAACATTAATTAAAACAATTTTGAGTTCGTTTATAATTCTTTTAATAATGTATTTTAGACGCAATTAAATTTAAATCTTCTTCTAACATTTATTTATTTTCACTTTAAACAATTGAGGAGTAGTAACTATTAATATTGATATAGCTATCGGTCACAAATGTAATTAATTTAATTTAAAATACTTTAATTTACTTTAATATACTTTAATATAATACTCCATCTCTTCCGAAATAATGTTTACATATTACACTGATTTTTTGTTACTAAATAATGTTTACATTTAAAAAAATTTATAGCATTATTAACAAACAGTCATAATAATTATTGTAAAAAATGTTAATATTTATTAGATAAAACATTTTATTCGTGACAAGGAGGGAGGATTCAATTTTATAGGGTCTGTTCATCAATATTTTGGCGAGCCGTAAGAATCGCTTCTAGTTTACAAGGTAGGGATACTGGTAGAGTACCATTGTTGCGGAGCTTTTCTTTGCTAATATGCGGCAACTTATAATTATTTCCCCCATTTGCAAGCATCGTCTCCTCCATGCACTGCTGGAGTGTAAAAAATACATTATCCAGTTTATCTGGGTGTAGCTCATCAAAGTCATTACTCACACAGCTAATCAATTCATCAATGGTCTTCGGAGAATGTTGATGCTAAATTGATTGAATGGCATTGAAGAATCCAAGATCTAATACGTTCATGTCGGGACTATTAGGTGGTTGATTTTTAAACATAATAGAAAACCCATCTTTTGACCCTTCTTCGAGCATATCTGGATCGTCTTCATTGAAATTCGGCTTTGCATTAGCTTGCTGAACGTAGATGATATCGTTTGATCGAGGAAACTTTGCTCTGATCATTGGAAACACATTTTGCTTGATCATTTTTTATATTCCTTCGAATTAATTGATTCAATATTTTAAGTGACGTAATTACTCCTCATTTGTTTCTTGCTATTTCTATTGGCTTCTTCTTTATAAACAAACGACCAGATGCCAATCTTGCCATCAAAATAATTCTTAGAGTCAATATCACCTCGGGGCCTAGCAACTGCTGCCAAATTCATCACCTTTGTTATGAATCTTTTGCTTTGACATGTTCTATGAGGAATCTCTTCATCCATGGTCAAGTAATAGCTGCGCTTAACTTTCGAAAGATAAAACCATTTTTGATCAATATGAACATGATTGAAAAAATTATCAAAACATCCATCTGTTTTTATATAGAACAGACAAAATGCCAGACGTTCAATTTTATTTCTATTTGTTAGTAATGGCTTAACTGTAGATGTAACCCGTCTTAATAGTTTAAACTCCTTCAAATTCCTGAATAATGTTGTTTTTGGAATACCACTGGCACATGATAAACTTCGAAGCGTTCCTCGCCGGTTAAATGGAATTTTCTTGATATCGTTTAATTTATCATCATAGTTTTCCTTTTTCGTCCACAATTTATCCTCATTGATGATGAATCAATAACTATTTCATCTTTTCGAAGTTGTTCGGAAGCATTTCTCCAAAGTTTCGAAATTGAAGCTCTCGATACGTTGTACTTAGCGGAAATGTCATTTATGGTTCCACGCTTCAGTTTAGGAGGATTTCTGCTGGACATATTCATTTAAAAATTTTGAAAAATTAAACTTTGTTCTTCATTAGATAAGTGATAAGTTGAATGTAAATTTTCTGTATTCATTTTTTATTTGTATTTTAGGAGTATTTAAAATTTAACAATAAAAAACCTATAACCATGGAAATTTTTGTCAATCCATCCATACTAGATCATTATCTATCTATATAAATTAATAAAGTTTAAAGTTGACCAAAAACATTGATAATCGGAAAAATTTATTTCAAATGTAAACATTATTTCCAAACAGATCAAAGTTATAACATTTAAACTATATTATTTTTAAATAGGAGTTTTAGAACTCCTTACAATGAAATTAAATAAAATCTCATTAATTAATAAATTCAAATTCAAATAGATCATGTCTAAATAATATCACAAATAAATATAAAAAACGCAATACTTCTAGTCAATCTTTAAATTCATTTAAATGATAAATAATAAATTAAAATTTTTAATTTAAAAATTTTTAAAAAGATAAAAATTGATTAGAAATTTTGGCTAGGTAAATAAAGCTTGCACTAATATGCAGAAATAGCTTTTCTCAATTAAAAACCTTATTAAAAATTAAAATATTAGTTATAATAATAATCTTTGATTTATATCACCTAAAGAAGGCTGTACCTAAAAACATCTATACTTTTACTGATTCATAAAAAATGTCACTTGAAAATATTCATTAAACTATGTAATCAGATTATATAAAATTAGTTATAAATATTTTAAAAACAATTTTTTTTGTCAAACATTTAAAAAAAAATTTATGAAAAGTATAATTTAAACAAATAATTATGTAAGCCAATTTCCGCCGCGTTTGTTCAAATTTGGTTTCAAATGATCAGGACGTCGAAATATTTCAAAATTCATTTCATGAATAAACACTGAGGAAATTAGCTTACTTAGTTATTTATTATTCTATAAATATTGACTTATTTTTTAGTATAATTTGATTGGCTGCTCTACATTGAATATCTGATTTGTGTAAAAATTCATCAAATATTTATTGATACTATATTAATTTCTGTATTTTCACAGCACCCGCTATCGCGGAAACACTCACATTTTATGTTGATTTTTGAAACTGAACAAAAACAAAAAGTTATATATAAATGGCAAGCAAAAAACAAATATCTTTTTTAAAGCAAATAAGTCCAAACAAAAGTAAACTTTGAAATGTGACATTTCTTTCATTATTATTATTTCATATGAAGTTTATTTTTATGCTCTCAATATTCCAATAAATTTACAATAAAAATTTATATCCCACAAAAATAACAGCCATGTTAGTTTAATTCGTTTATTTATTACATTTAATGCGGTACTCTCAAACATGAAATAGAAATATATTTTAAAAATAAATTCTAATTTATTTTTGATCACTTACAGTTATGACAATAAATAAAATATGTACTATTGAAGTATAAATAATATACCAAAATAATTTTGGAAAATTCAGTTAAATATATATTTAGGAATAAAGTTTCATAATTTCAAGCATCATGTTGTGGTAATAATGTATTAAAAATTAATAAAATTTTAAATAAGAAAATAAGAAAAAAATAAATAAAATTATAATAATTAATGTTTTATATTTTTCAATGTGTTACTAACATTTTCTCATAGTTTTTTGCAGTGTTATCAGAATAAAATATTATGGACAGTTGGTAAGTTAAAAGTTAGATTTATCATTAGATTTACAATTTTTAACGTTAATAATATTTTTTATTCAAAATATTTATTATGAACTTCGAGTTATTTGTGATAAATTCTCTAAAATTTAGGATTTATTAGATTTATATATAAATACAGATTTTTAAATCTCTTATAAGATGTTTTCGTTCACAAATAATTTCGGAAAATATTCTTTGTGTGAATCCGATCTGGAAAAATATATCTTAGACCAACATCCGGTTATTTGTATTTCAATGCTTTCTTCTATATTTCTCCTAATTTTCGGTAATATATGATAATCTTAGTAATTTCTGAAGACTTTTAAAATTTTAATTTTTTTAAATAAATAACTTATGAAAAAGTTAAATGTAATAATAATTATTTTTTTCTCTGAATTGTTCTCCAGTCACTTCCGGTTCCGATTCCATTTATTACAAGTCGCATTGCGATTGGTTAATGGACCTTAATGTAACTTTTTGGACATTTTTGATTTTTAAAATATTATAAAATAAAAATAAATTTCATTTTTCGTTTCTTGACAAAGAAAAATCGCTAATAATTATCAAATTTATAAATTCTTTTGTCACTTTTTTTAGTTTTTTTTCAAAAGAAAAGTCTATTAATTCAAATTTTTCGTCTACTTTAATGAGTTTTATAGTACATCAAATCGAAGCGACTTTGCTTGCTTAAGATATAATTTCAGATATCAAGTTATTAAGTTCTTTATAATGATTTTAATTCAACCAGAATAATTTTTTTTTAATTCATTTGAAATTTAAATATCTTTTTTAATTAAAATAGAAAATATAATACCCAATAATGGTTTTAATTTTTTTCATCTCTAGGAAATAATGAAAATAAAAAATAATAAAAAACAAATATATATATATATATATATATATATATACTATATTTATATAACAACAAGAATTAATCAGAAAATAGTATTTAAATTTTATAATGATCATTACTATTAGAATCATAAGCAAATAAAAATAATCTATATACTTGATTTCATTTTTAACATAATCGAACTAAAATATACTTAAACAATACCATTTTATAGTGAATCATAGCATATATTTTTCAAATAACTTAGCATGTTATAAAGGCCAGCCGCCACTAATTTTAAAAATCTCTCCCCAAAAACCAATTTTAGATCAACCGCCCTCTTTCCAGTAGCTTTCGCTCCAAAGAGGACGACATAGCCCAGGTCGGGAACCGCTACTATAGAGTATTTAAACAAAAACCTAATTTCAGGACTTAATTAGATTGGTTTTGATGTTAATAAATGTTTTATTGAAGTATACAAAAACTATTTAACCATTGCATTATTTAGTGGAACATAAATATATTAAAACTGTTTCATTTACACAAAGAAAGGTTTCGTAAAGCACTCAATGGCAACACTAAAATCAACTATTTTCACAAACAATATATAAAAATCCGAAATAAATATTTTTACATATATCCGACTGAGGCGCACCCTCCCCTAATGGACAAATTAGCTTATACTTTTGGTTATTTGTAAACGAGCTTATTTAAAACAAAAAATGTCAAAAATTGAGCTAATTGTCTTTGGGAATTATCAGTGTTCATTTCTTATTTCTATATTTCTTTGATTTATTTTCGTTCTGCTGTTTCTTTTCAGATTTCATTTATGATTTTGTGGGTAGGTCTAGTGGGATGGTTTTTTGAAAATAATCTGAAATAAATCTTACTGGAACCACTCACAAGACCAATTTCTAGAGAAGGGGGAAAATAACTTGAAAAAGCTGTGCTGAAATTTAATATCATTGAAATTTATTAATTTTGACCGTATTATATGTAAAGGAAAAAGAAATATAAATTTTTTAATTAGTGTAAATTGTTAAAATTGAGCTATTTTATTACTAAACCGATTCGGTAGCGATATTTTTTATTCGTTATTTTTAATTAAATGTATAATCAAAGTTCAGATTGGTGCGTATTAACTCACTACATGTAAAATCCCCAGTTTCTTGTACTCGAATCAATTTTGTTGAGTGCATTAAGCGGTTAATAAAAATGACTGGATGTAAAAATTGAATCTGCTATATGAAAATGAATCTTTAAATGTATTTTGGAAAGTTATTTTTAAATGGTTTACGTTACATTAGCGTACATAAGCTTGTATTTATACAATCAGTTGTATAGTATATCAGATTGAGTTATTGATTATTCACGTGCTTCTGACTGCACACTACAAACGTCTATGTGTGTATGCTTCGAGTAATGTTCATATTTTTCTGTTTATAAAAGATAGAATTTTTAAATGTAGTTAATAGTTTTTCAATTTCTTAAAATTCTTAAAAGTCTATTTTTAAAGCAATTATGTTTAATTTTATTGAGATGAATTAATTATATTAGTATTATAATAATAAATAATATAATTAAAAATGTATTACTGAATATATAATTCAATTGTTTTATTATTATTTCGTTACATTTCATTTTGATAATTGGATTGCTATTAAAAAAAAATTTTCCCCACCGTTAATATTAGATATAAGATTTCAAAAATTTTTATTTTATTCAGTTGTATCGTTTTCAATATGGCATTTCATCTGGGACTTGTCTGCAAATATCTCGTTAATTTTCAGTTTTAGCGTTGAATTGTGAATAAATTGAGATATTTTCTGATAAATAATTTATCAAGCATTTCAAAATGTGATATATGTTCTTTTCTTGATAGTACTTTTATCAGGTACCCCATCATAGCAGTGGAAGTTCCAAGCATTTGTAACTGTTTAGTTTTAGACTTTTTTTAGGTTTCCGTAAGTTTAAATCTATCAACACGGTTCTTTATTGGTATGCTTGGTCTTGGATAAATATTTTCTTTTAATAGGGCTTCTCAGATCTGTACAATATATGCAACTTTAAATAAATTCAAATTTACAACTTTTCGAATAAATAGGTAAAAATGTTTTTCTTCAAATAATTTCTACTTTGTCGAGATCTTTTAGGAGATTTCCAAAACACGTGGCTCTTTACCAGAACTTTCGTATTTCATATTTAGTAAGAAAATAATTCTTAAAAGCATCAGGACCTATTTTATGTCGAAATATTTCATATTTCATTTTATGAATAAACTGGTTTAAATAGTTTAATTATAATTATAATAATAATAATAATATTACTAATAATAACAATAATAAAATAATAATAATAATTTCACGTTTCGGCATTAAAAAAAAATCTCTTTTATAATTATTAGAAAAAAATCGGTTCAATTTGAACGTAATTACAGAATTTCCAATTTAGCAAAATTATTTGCGTTTGTAAAAAAAATAAAGTAATTATTATTTAACAGTGAAATAATCATTTTTTTTAATTTCTATTTATTCAAATTATTATTTCAATAGAAATATTTTTTTAAAATTTAAATTATAATTTAGTCATAAAATTTTTCTTTTTATATTTTGAAATTGATGATGAAAATTATCTTTATTGATACAAAAAATAGTCAAAGGTTTCTCCAGAAATATAATAGCTACACTCGAATTTCTCCCAAAATCACAATTAATGTGTGATATCGAGAATGAGCACAATATATCATCGATATTTATATTTTTACAATTTTTTTTAATCATCTTATTTTCTTTCGAAAGATTATACATTCTTAGTTCAACATTGAACTCGTTTTATGTAATTTTCTTCAACTTACTATTTTTCCAGTTCTCACATGTTACTCCCTCCCCGCTTAACCCAATGCCAGATTCGCAACGTTTTAAAAATTTGAAATGCATGTTAAAGTTTTGGAAAGGATATATTTAATAAAAATTTAAGAGATATTATAATGTTAAGAAATTTATTCTTTGATATTTATAATTTGGATATTCAAAATGAAAGTGATAGCAAATATTATTATTATTATTATTACTATTATTATTATTATTATTATTATTATTATTATTATTATTATTATTATTATTATTATTATTATTATTATTATTAATATTTTTATTATTATTATTATTATTATTATTATTATTATTATTAGAAAAAGCCAATCCAACATATATTTAACTACAATATATTTTTGGTGTTTATGATTTTATTGTTGTATTTAGAGTGTTATATGATTTGTGAAAAAATTTTGAACAAGCAGCTGTGTATTCTATGTTGTAAGATTGTTTTTAACTCCAGTTGTTTAAACTCTGTATTTATTACTGAAAATTCATTTTTGGATTCGCCATGCTCTATATTAATAATAAATATTTTGGAAAATCTTTTGAATATTTGGAACGAATAAAGAATTAAAATTTAGAAAAACTTATTACTTTGTCAAAATTTCGAAATTATATTTTAATGGCGTCTGTGTGTGCATTAATTTTGAGTTGCGGCTTTGTCGCATCTGTGTGCCAAATTTCGGAGGATGGATTTTCGTTGATTTTTCTTTATTGTGTGATGTAGTAAAGCTGTAGTCTCGTTCTGTTATGATTTTCATCAAATATTCTGTTAAATCTTTACCAATGAGTTTTAATGTTCTTTCTTTAAAACGCATAAATAATTCAAAATTCTAAAAGAATCTAAAATAATGAAACTTTAAAAATCGATGCACACATAGACGTGATTATTATTAATTATTATTATTATTATTTGTTATAATTGTTATTAATTATTATTTTTCAATTTTAAAATGCATTTCTCAGTGTTATAAGACAAAATTTATTTGAATCTGAAACCAATTTTGGTTTATTTATTTTATTTAAGTTCTTTGAAAAGGGATAAATGAGTTGTATATGCTACTATCTATTTTGTCAGAGTTTATATTGCTATTCTATTTTAAGTTGTTTACGTCAGTTTAATTTAATAAATCTTAATTTAATATTTAATGCCGTCAAACTATGAAACAATTATAAATCATTTCCAAACTAATTGAAACTCATAAACAAACGAAAAAAAATTAGAATCTCTTACTCTTCATCAAAATATAAATTTTCATATTTCTGACGGTTTTCCCGTGAGAATTAAAACATCAATTAAAACAAAAAATTTAAAATCTCAACTTATAACTATTCAAATGATTTTTAGATTACAAAAGATGGCTTTTCGAAACAAAAAGGAATTTCAATTGATTTTATTGATTTGCACTAGAAAATTAAGTAAATATTTATTTTTAAATATTTCATGTATTAATAATTGTGATGGAATTGTAAATAAAATAAAATTAAGTGGAAGCCAAATGAAATAAAGATTTGAAAATATGAAGGAAAAATATACTGAAAACATATTTTAAGGGAAATTTAACAATTAGATATGAAAAGCACAAAAATAAGAGTTTGCTTGGGTTGAAAAATTAATGATATTTCAATCATTAGCAAGGTAGAATAGCATCAAGTCAGTCCATGCAAATTTACAGAAAATCAATAAATTATCAAATTTGAACGAGAAAACCGAGTGAGATATAGATTGAGCAATGATGAAGATCACAGTAACCATTGATTCCTTGGAGAATGTTTAGGAATAGTCGAAAAGCCAAAGAAAAGCTTAGAAACATAGAATCGTTAATAAAAAAATTAATTAATTATAGAAAACCCGAGGTGGCCAAACAACAACAGTAAACAAGAGGAAATGAAAAAAACCATTATCATGACAGTAAGATTAATATCAAAGGCTTAAAAGAGATGAAAGAAAGGAAACCTCAAGTCCAAGGTTGTCATCAGTTGTGGTTTAGGTTGATGATCAAAGTAATTATCAATACTATATAAGGAAAGCCAATATCAGAAACTGTTGTCATTTTGCATCAGGTAAGGACTAGAAAAAATTGAAAGTAGAATATTGTAAGTTATGCTTTTATTGGAGAATAAATAAAGGAATTCGTTATTATGAAAGTCAAGACAGGACCAAACTATTAAAAGTAATTATTGTGAAAAGGCCACGAATCCAAACGCCAGCAATGGGACTCATTAATTGATCATAAAGTATATTGTTGCTCACTCTACTAACCTGTTTGGTGCGTAATTTGTTAAAAATTCAAATATACGTTGTGAGTATTGTATCTTAATTTATCAAGTACGTGAAGCCAAAAGTACCTACTATTATTATTTAATTTATTAATACCCAACAAGTTTGTTATAAAATAAAAAAATTTAGTAATTTTTAGAATTTAAAGCTGGAAACAGAACCTGAAATAAAAAAAAATCATGATATAAATGATTTTGAGCTATGGTTATGACATTTTTCTATTTATTAATATATTTGTTCAGTGTTTATACACACACAAAAATAATGTAACGTAAAATGTTTTAGAAAGCTTAAAATCACCGAAATGTGATGCACGTGTTGTCTCCAAAAGTCAAGAATAAACTGATTTCACAAATTTTTTGAGTTAAGTTAAAAGTAAATTCTGAATCACTGAGACAAAAACTTCGTTTTACTGAGATAGGTTTTTGTTATAATGAATTTTGGTAAAGAACATTTTGTATAGAATTCATTTATTTTCATTTTGACAAAAGATCAAATTAATTTTTTATTATCATTGTTTTAGCTACTCATGAACAATAAGACATGTGGACTATTCAAGAATATGAATATACTAATAAGGATATTTAAAATATTAAATAAAAATTATTTAAAGAATAATTAAATAAAATTCTTTAAAAAATGTTCTAATTTTTAAGAAAATTAAAAAAATTTAATACTATTTTTAAATTCGAAAATTCGTTATATTTCTGGCACAGTTGTTGATATTGATTTTTTTCTCTTTTGATTGATTTATTGAGCCGGTTTTCTACCAGGAATAATGCCATTCAAATATTGGGTTAAAAATCAGAAATTGAGTCTTTAGTAAATAAGTTTTTTTTTAATTTCTTCAAAATTTCCTGACATTTTATACTTTTATTTTTTTAAATATATTGTATTTTAATATATTTCTCATTAAATTGACTTGGTGCTTTTGATTTTGTTTAATTTAATTTAAAAATGGTAAAATAAACCTAATATAGAATAAAAACATTTTTTTAACATTTAATTAATTTAATCCTGAATTTGTGGAATTAAATGAAAATAATATTAATTTTTAGAAGTTAAAATAATCTTCAACAAAACTTATGATGTTGAAAATTTTAAAAAGATTTGACCAAAGAAAAGTAGAAAGCTGGAAGATGAAGGGAAATGGACATGTAAATTGATGTTATAAAATTTATAACAAGGATGATTCTTATTTTTAGAACACCATTATTTAGGAAAAGGGGGGGCGATTCATCATAGCATTATGATATAAGTTTTTCACTTTTTCAACTTTTGTTACTAATATAGTATTAATTTAAAATATTATTTATCAAATCTCAATATTTATAAATACTTTACCTTCATCACAAGGAAAACGCAGTGGTGTTGTCGAGTCGGAACGCTCCGGAACGTCGTTCCGGTACTTCCTTTTTGGACAGGAACGCGTTCCGGAACTAAAGATGATTTCTGATAACGAGAATTGGCTGACGTATTGATTTCATGTATTGTTAAAAATATTTATGCAATATTGTTTGAGTATCTAATATGCGTATTTTATAATTTGTTAACTAATTTTTATTAAACGTTCCTATTATTGTAATAAACATATATATATATATATATATATATGCATATACACAAAACGGGTCTCGTAATGATTTTCGTTTCCTTTCCTTTTTATGCTATATACAGGGCCGATCCTGGCGACGGGCGAAAATTGGGGGAAATCTCCCCCCGTCGTCAAATTTGGGACATGAGACCGCACAGAACGGCCGCCTACCCAGAATCGGTCCTGTCTATATAATTATATATACGCGTTCCGGTAAAAAAAAATTAGCACAACACCACTGGGAAAACGTTTTCTGTAAACATATAAATGAGTAAATATTTTGCTGAAATTTACTGGAGCTCAGTTATACTTTGTATTCTTTATTATGAGTTCTGTATTTTCGCGCATATTTTTCCCTCTACCATCTATATGCCATATATATTTAAAATTTTCTACTGAATTTAACTTGCAGTAGTATATCAATTCTTTTTAACTGGTTTAGTTAATCCTACTCTGCACAGTGATACAGATATGCATCACATAATGTTTCGACTATAACTTAAAAAGTACACATTGTTAAATACGTATTGCATGCAGAATCAGAAAT
The DNA here is from genome assembly GCA_022537955.1 of Schmidtea mediterranea. NCBI lineage: Eukaryota > Metazoa > Platyhelminthes > Tricladida > Dugesiidae > Schmidtea > Schmidtea mediterranea. The sequence continues at coordinate 5,640,103 of CM039682.1, read as the reverse complement.
AAGCCGTTTTCTCATCAGAAGAGGCCATGTACGGAGTTAATGTTTTGTTTTAAATCTAAAAATTTAGGTTAAAATTCACTTTTTATATTAAGGTGCTGGCATGAACCATTGACGCATTGTATGAATGAAAATACGGTATTTAGTTAAGCAAAAATTATATAAGTATAACGCAAAACCTTTTATGGTGATATGACGCAAGATATATGTTGTATGTCAATAATTTTGGTTTATATTTTTTTATGGTTAATTACAGAGGTCGGCAAAAATAATCGTCTAGAATATTGACGCCCCACTTTTCTTTGTATCTTTTCTCGATATCATGGAAATACTGATGAAATCTTTTTGAACCTTTTACGTTCATCTTGCATTCTTGTGCTTTATACTCAGCTAACATGGATTGTATATTGGTTCTATTGTGAGGGTCTTTAGTATTATCCAAATCCTTGTGAACTACATCCTTGAAAGTATGCCACGCTTTATTTTCTTTTTATCTGTTTGTTTCTGAAAAGAAAGTATCGGATGACAGTTTTTGTATGTCAGGACCAGTTAAACTCCCTGCATCGAATTGCACATTTACGTTTTGTTTATTCATCCATAACCGTGATGATGAACCTATGACAAACACATGTCAAAGGTGACAATTATTGGCGGCACTCAAGAACCTATCGAGCTCAAAAGGTTCACCGTCACATTAATTCTGTATCATTTTTATTTATTTATTTTAAAAATGCTTAAGAAGCCTGATAAAACTTAATTAATTTATAACAATAATAAAATAATTAATTTTTTTTAAATAATTTTAAATTTGTTTAAGTTTTATCACAAATTTAACAATTATGTAATTACGTATTAATTACTTTAATTTTATTAAGGGGAAATTATTTTTAGAAAACAAAAGATTTCCTATGAGTAATTTGTAATTTTACTGAAGGAAATTAAAAATTAACGCGATCTAAACTATGAAAATCTAAAGCAATTTTGTTTGAATTGATGGCGGATGTTTATTTGTTTGTCTGAATTAATTGTCAATCAAACTATTCCAGTATAATAGTTTCATGTTGAGGCTTATTTGATTTTATTATTTATTTAAATAATTTCCTTTATTTCATTTTTTAGACTATTTATCAATATTTTGTTTTAATTTTCACCGAAAGTTTTTATCAGTCTTTATGTGTTAATTTCTTCAAAAATACGCAGATAAAAGAAATTGAAAAGTATCAAAGGTAAAAAGATAAAAATTATATTTCAATCACAATATTAAGTTAACTAAAAATTTATGAAATTATAATTTTGATAATATTTGTCTTAGAGTTTTCATGACATGCAGAGTTTAGGCTTATGCAAATAATCAAAGCTGAGTCTTTATGATTTATTCAATTAATGTCAAAATTTTTATTTTGTCATTGTTTTTTGACTTTTATGCTTAAAGGTTATGCGAATTTTATTTCTAATTTTTGAGCAGCTTTCAACTTCTTTTATCATATTTAGAAAGACTGTGAGTTAGGAGCCATGAGGCTCCGTTGACAAGGAGTTGATATCCAAGAATTATTTATTTATTATTAATAGTTCCATCGGCTAAACAAATAATAATCGAAGACATTAGTTCTGAAGAATGGGATGACTGTCACCTTAAACGCCTCATTTTACCTTGCTTATACCCTTTCACATATGGCCATTAAAAGGTATTTTAGGAAAATTGAATCGTTCAATTTAAACAACTGTTGATGTTTTATTTTATATATTTTTTCATGTCTCATCAATTCTAGTTTACATATTGCTATGAGAGCTTCTCTCGGATATCGCTTCTAATTTTATTTTTATATAAAATTTTTCTTTTTGTATTTTACCAAAAATAAAAGATAAATGCATTTTTTGTAGTTAGCTTTTATTCAATTTTTTTTATTGTTTTTATAGCCGGTTTTTTTTGTAATAGTAGTTGAATGGTTGAATGATGTCAAATATCATGTCTGTTGTCAAGGACTTTCGCCAGAAAGGTCTCCTAGGTCATTTGCTTTAAGTTCATTTGATCTTTCAAGTGTTTATGGGTTTCAAAATAACAATTTGAAAGTCTCTATATAACTTCTAGAGTATGAACCAGAACATGTAAAGTGGTTTCTTATTTGTCATTGGGTTTCGTTGTGGAAATCAACCTAATTCTATGAAATAGTCCCTCTATGTCCAAACTGACTATTGTTTTTCTTTGTTGAATAAATAAATTAATTGTTATAATTTTATGTTCATACTTTCACGTGACTTCCGATTAATATGAAATTATTTTGCACTAAAATAATCTGTTCAACGCCATCTGTTTCCATATTTGATTTCTAATTAAATTAATTACTATTTGATTAACTTTTGAATTATTTAGTAAAACAATTTGTATAGTCCCCCCCCTTTAACATATTTAAGTAAAGTATGTATGTAACCTTGAAAAAAAAGAAACTTTCTGTTTAAATGTTCATTATAAGGTAGGGAAAACCTTAGCAATTGAAAAATGGTAAATTAAAGTAATTTTGGAATAATTAATTTTGACTAATAAGTCTGGCAGCTTTAGTGTTTATAATTGCAGAAAATGACTTTGATGGAATTAAACATTTTTAAATATTTCTCTTCTTCATTGAAATTGTTTTTAATTTTTTCATTATAATTTCATTGAATCATAAATTAATATTTTATATGAGATTATTTACATCAACTCAAAATCAAAATTGACAGATTATTCTTTAAAATCAAGTTGGATATTTTCAAAGGAATAATTTTTAATTCATTTAAATAATAATAATAATAATAATAATAATAATAATAATAATAATAATAATAATAATAATAATAATAATAATAATAATAATAATAATATTAATAATATTAATAATAAAAATAATAACAATAATAATAATAATAATAATAATATTATTATTATTATTAATAATAAAAATAATAACAATAATAATAATAATAATAATAATAATAATAATAATAATAATAATATCAACAGTAATAATAATAATAATGATAATAATAATAATGATAATAATAGTAATAATAACAATAATAATAATAATAATAATAATAATAATAATATTAACAATAATAATAATAATAATAATAATAATAATAATGATAATAATAGTAATAATAACAATAATAATAATAATAATAATAATAATAATAATAATAATAATAATAATAATAATAATAATAATAATAATAATAATAATAATAATAATAATAATAATAATAATAATAATAATATTCATAATTCATATAAAAAGAAAATGCAGCTATTTTGTTTTTATATATTTTCCGTTTAATTACCTCCGGTAAATAGTTCGACGTAACGAAGATATGCAAACGTATATAATTTCTTCTGAAAAACTAAAGTACTTTTTAATGCAATAAAGTAAGTTATTAAAACCATCCTAATACTAAATAATCATTTCTGCGGAGAAAGATTAGAAAATATTCAAGTGCGCAGAAGCCTAGTAGAATGTTAAAAATATTTATGTGTAAATGAAAATAGAAAAATAATAAATATTCTAAATAATTTATTTTTAGTATTCATAATTGTTGATATGATTTATTAATGAACGAAACAATTGACAATAACAATTAAATAATTCATTAGTAGATTTTGGCCTATGGGCCACCACTAATGGATCTCTGAAAGAAGACTGGATCTAAGGCCCTAGGCGGAATATTATTTATAAAATCATTTCCACTACAGCAAAATGACAACATTTCACCCTCATATAGTACGTCAAAAGTTTTTATACAGCAGTGAGCAAAAAAAAAGTAAAAACAGCTTTTTGTTATTCAAAAATTACTGAGGCCCCTAATTTATTATAATAAATGATAGTTTATGCATAATTATTCCCCATCAATCATTTTGGGGATTTTATCATTTTGCAAGGGCTACAAAAAAGAGCACTTTTAAACACACTCATATAATCCTTTAATTCTGTAATTGTCAAAATGGATTTTGTTTTAATCCTCCTCTTCAGTGATTGATGGGTCGATAAATTTTTCATTAACTAATTAATTAGTTTTTATTTTTATATCTCTGTGAAAGCCCGAAACTAATTACTAGTTCAGTCATCACAAATTATCTGCTTGTTGTGTGATTATTACAACAGTTTTGGTTTATCTTTGTGAGAATGTAATTAATTTAATTAATTAGAAAAATAATAACAATTAAATAAATGATTAAATGAATGTATATTATGAATTGATATAGTATGCAAATTCCTTATGGTTGCATTTCTTTACGTAAAATCAAAATCTTCGTGGAGTTGTTTAAATATTGAATAGAAATATATAAATATTGTTTTGAATTTAATAAATAATTTTACATCTGAAATATGGACGTTAATTATACTAAAAATATTACAATTAACATGGCGAATAGGATGGCCAATTTTAATAAGCCGCCAAAATGTTGCGAAATTAAAGCCATCAATTTTTCTGGAGTAATTGGCATCTCAGAATATAAGAATACAGATGAAAATTTGTCAAAAGGATTTTAATCAGCAAATGCTACAAAGAAATACGAATAAAATCGTGAAGAGAGCAACTAAATTGAAAACTGCATTTTGCACTAAGACTAAGCAGTATTGTTTTAACCGTGTGCGATTTAAAATAACGACAACTCCAGCTATTTTCAAAAAACTAATAAATATAGTACTAGAAGAACTCAGCTGTAAATATTTAAAAATCGTCCAAAAATATTGAAAGTGTGCAAGAGAAGATAAGGCTTGCTGGATTAAAAATTAGTACATCAAAATGACAATTTTCAAAGATGAAGTAGTTTTTGGGACGCATAATAAGTAAATCTGGTGTGAAAACAGATGAAAATAAAATACAAGCAATTAAATAATTTGAAAGACTTAAGTGTATAAAACAATCGGAACGCTTTTAGGACTCACTAACTATTAGAAGAAATTCATAAAATATTGAAAAGAATTCCAAAAATTTAGAACAATTGTGTGGGAGCAAAGAAAAGAAATTGTTTTGAACTGGAGACAGCGAGAAGGCATTTGTCGAAAGATAAATTAATAATTGCGCCTATTTTTAAATTATCAGATTTCTCAAGTCTATTTATTTTAGATATCGATGCTAGTTTCGACCGTATTGGTGGGGTTTATATCTCAAATCGACGAGTTTGGTAACGAAAATGTTATTGCATACAAATCGCAACCTATGTCTAAACATGAAGTTGGTTGCTACATAACAAGGAAAGGACTTTTAGGAACCTAATTTTTACAAGGCACTTTAAGCACTATTTTTGTGTGTTAAAAGTTTGCACTTCGTAATGATCACAAATCAATAACTTATATGAACGAAAACTATAATTCCAGATGTTTAAGCAGTTTAGAAATAGATTTTCAATATTGAAAAAAAGATCGTTCTTGTGCAGATGCATTATTAAGAAGTGAATGTACCAAACGCATTCAATGTCAAACAATTCACAATGACCCAAACACCAAAATTTATAGTTTAAATATAAATAAAGTGAAATTCTTGCTCATTTACGGCATAGTTAATAGTAGATATGTCTTTTTTAAATAATAATTTTTATATAATGTCGCACCGAAAGGATATCGTAATAAAAGGGATTAATTTGAGTGCTATTTTACATCCACAATTGCATGAATATTTATGAACAACATGATACTAAAATTTACAACTTTGAATAATTAAAACAAAAAAAAATATTTAAACTTTAATAAATTTAAGATTTTCATTGTCTATCCAATTGGTTAACTGAAGGTAAAGCTATAAACAAATAAATAATTATTTACAATGAGTGATGTTTTCTACATAAAACAAATTAATAAAATACATCATTGAATATGACATTAAATTACGTAAAATTACCGGAAGATAATTATTCATGTCACATAAACAATCAACAAACTAAATTGTAAACAAATGGTTTTCATAAAAGTTGTGATCATGTCAATAAGACCCATTTTTGGGGTGGAGATTTATTGTTTATATTTTATAATAGAAAATAATAGCAAGCTGATTTTCAATTCCTTTGCGTAAGGCTAGGCGTATTTTACAACAAATTGTAATAAAAATAATTAAATATTTATGTTTATACTTTTTCCGTATTTTCCTCGCGCTTTAAAGGGGTATTGCACTAAGATTTTGAAGTAAAAGTTTTTAAATTTTTTAAAACCGCTAAAATGTCTAGGACTTTGGATTTGTAAATTTATAAAAAAATAAAAGTTTTCGATTTTCGGTTTTGTTTATTTATTTTCTTAATTATAATAATGATCAAGGATCAAGTAATATTATTATTGTATGATCGCGTGGTTCATAAAACAACGAGAGAAGAATTTTCCATTATTTAGTTACCTCGCTATTATGAATAAATTTAAGTTTAGAAGTAAAACAAATTATTAAATGTTTGGAAGGAACATTTTATCCAATAGATTATTGTTGAATCATCCTAATCCATTGCCGGTAATTACTGCGTTTGTCTGTAAGACATTTTTATTTCAATTTTATCTGAAAATCAACTTTTCTCTTTTATGTGACGCAAAATATATACGATTTTACCAAGTTGGCCTTTTTAAACAAATTTCATTTTATAAATATAAAATATTTTTTTTTTTAAAAATTATTCTTTTGATTAAATAATATTAATTAATAATTTATTTTAAAAATTAATTTGTATTTGATAGTTGTGTGTGCTGTCAAATTATAAAAGGAATTTTTTGCCAGAACGCTGTGAAGAGTTTCGGTAATAAAACTCTCTCTGAAGAATTATTTTGAAAGTTTCAGTTGAAAATAGCGTTTTTTGGGGCCCCAGTTGAGGCAATTTGACTTTTCATTGGGGCAATTTCGAAATTATTGGATTTTTAAAATTTGATAAATCATAATTTTTCTTAAGTATATACGTCGTATTTTAGGTATATTATGATAGAAACAATTTCTTAACACTGAAGATATAGCTCTAACCAAGATTTATGTATTGTAATTACATCTTCTCAATGCAATCTTTACCAGATAAAGAGATAGAAAGGAAATATCCATATACAACTACAATCGCAATAGAAAAATCATATTTGGTTGAATGTGGTTTTATTGCAATTAGTGATCTATTGCTAAAGAATAGGAATAGCCCTCACATCACAAAAAGAGAAGATTTGAGGCTAAAATTGACTAAGCTGGTTCCTGATATAAAACCACTCTGCAGCATTCTTAATACAAAAAAATCAAATAAATTTTAAAGTTGTTAACTTTTCATTGTTTTTTTTATTTTAATGATATCAGATATATTAAATCATCATGTAAACAAAATCGAAATTTTTAAGTAGGGGCTTGTTAATTAATTTAAAAACTGGGCAATTTGACTTTTACACTCTATTGTTGGGGACATAGAGCATAACATGATGACACTAACAAAAATTGCTAAAAAAATTTAAATATGAAAAGCAAAAAGATGAGAAAGTAAAACTTTTCAATTTTATATTAAAAGAATGGCACACATTTTGCACACATGGAATAGTTGTCATCGGTATAAATACATCTGTTTTTCATAAAAAAAATTAATTTAAATTATTTTTCTACTCTTTAATATATTACTATTGTGCTTGTCAAGTTAAAGGATTTAGTTTTCACATAAAAATACTTTATGCTGGCAACAAGATTTTAATTAATTAATTATTAAATTTCCCACCTATTTATAATTATTATACTCGTATTTGACATTTTATTTGCTACCCTCTCACACCATTTCCCGAAAAATATTGATTTTTCAAATTTCAAATTAATTTTTTGCACTCAAATTTGTTCTCTAAACTTAAAAGTATTTTGTAAAAATCTTTGTGAATTAAAAAACAAACAATATTAATCTCCCTAATTTTTTAACAAATATTTCAATAAAATAATTTTAAAAAACATTTTTCCCTAATTCTAATAATAGATAATTAAATGCATTCCATTAATTATTTGATTTTTTATTTTTTTGTTTTTCTAAACAAAAAATCAATAAAATCTAAAAATAGTTTTTAAATTAAATCTAATCAAAAAAAAATAAAAAGCACAAATCAATAATATTAAAAGTCCGGATTTTTTAATTATTGACGAATAAGAGTGAGAATATTATAATCGATATTAATAAGTGCCAATTATTTAATTAATAATTATCAAGTTAATAAATTAGATTACCTATCGGCCGCGTTCAAATTTAATCTATAAAATCAATCAAAAACTGAAAATTGTTAATAATTATTGTTTTTCGTGAAAAATATAGCAAAAATAGATAAGATTTTTGTAAATTTTTTATTCGCTTTAGCCAATATTGTCTCAGTTTGTGTTAATTTGAATATATATATATATATATATATATATATATATATCACTATTAATAATCCGAAACATTCATTATTCACTGCTACCAAAATAATAATTAAAATATTTATAATATTAATAATAACTAATTTGTTTAAAATAAACAGACATCTATAATTAAATATGCTTTGAAAATAGCCGAAATTAATTATTTAATTAATATTTATCATTAATTCTAGCCAAATATTGAATTGTGTAAAAATAAAAACCAATATTTTTATAAAAATATTTATTTATATAATATTTATAATTATTTCCAATTGCATAATCTAGAAAGAGAGGTTATCTGTTTTCGCATTGCCATACGAGGAATAAATCCTCTAATATAAAGCAAGTGCGTAACTACTCGCATCCAACTTGATAGTGGCATTAGCCTTAGATGGTAAAGGAAAACTATTAAAAATTAAAATACATTAGACTTTTACATCAGAGTTAAGCTAATTAATTAGCTAAATTGATCACTATGTCTGATTATATTCAAAGAAACTAAAAGTGAAAGGAGGTTTCAAGATAAAGATTCGTCTTATTGTCTTGCCTTAAAACCAAACTTTGCAAACTTATTTGATGTCCAGTGCATCTGGCACTGTTTTTACACTTACCTGGCGCTCAGAGAAATCTGAGCGCCTCACGGCATAGTACTGATGAGAGCTATTAGCTCGAAACTAGTATACTATTTGGATATGTACTGGATATTACTTAATTTATCGTGAATTAGTTAAATGTTAATATACTATTGCTGGTTCAGTGCAGCGTTGGGGGCTGCATTTTAAAAGGGTGCAGGTCTCGGGTTTGGGACCCCTGCCTTGTGCGTATTGTGTAATCATTTATTAACCAGTAAGACACAAAAAGAATATTATTTAAAGATTGTCAAGAAAAGAGAATTTGGTTTAAGTTATTAATTATTAATTAATTAAAATTTCAATTAAATTGCAGGACCAGGCCAGTTGAATTTTTAGAGAAATCTATATTTATCATATTATATTTATTATATTTATTGAAGAGTTTAATTCTCTAAAATTTGTAAAACTCTCAAATGTCGCTTATTTAAATATATTTCAACAAATGTTTACAATGATTAAATATCATGAAATATTTTATCAAATTTCTTAATATCCACTTTAAATTTTAATTAAAATTTATAACTATAAAAACTATAAAAAAAGTATTTTTAAAATTTTTTTATTATTGAAATTATTAAATTCCTAATATTAGGAAATTTATTTATTATCATTTCATTTGAGAAAATTCATTGCAAAATAATGATAGATAAAACATGATAATTACAAAATGAATTATTTAATTAATCGGAAAAGGATTTAATATGTTTTGATCCTGATTTTGTGTTAATATTTTTATTTAGTTTAGTATTTTCGTTGATACTATTATTATTATTGTTATTATTATTGTTATTATTGTTATTATTATTATTATTATTATTATTATTATTATTATTATTATTATTATTATTATTATTATTATTATTATTATTATTATTATTATTATTATTATTATTATTATTATAATTATTATTATTATTATTATAATTATTATTATTATTATTATTATTATTATTATTATTATTATTATTATTATTATTATTATTATTATTATTATTATTATTATTATTATTATTATTATCATTATTATTATTGTTATTTTTATATTAGTATCAGTATTAGTATTATATATATATATAACCATAGATACATTTATTTTATAAAACTATAGAAATTCAAACAATAAATATTTCTACTACATAATGAATAAAACAATTGATAAAACAACTCGCAATTATGAAAGCGCCAAATTTATATACCGATAAATGGATGTCGGAGATGGATAATTCTATTTCCACAGGAAAGATAAACTTTTATTGTTATTTTCAAAACTATTAAAATGATAATTAAACCTAATATAAATTATCTAATTTAAAACTAAAACTTACAATATATAATTTTATATTTAAATTAATTTTAATTTTATTGGACATTTTGTTTTACTACGTCAAGAAAATTAGCAATTTTAATCATTTTTTTGCATTTTATGAACAATTTATTTTAAATAATTGTAAGAAAATAAATTAAAATAATTTTTTGCAATTAAAACCGTTGCATAAAAATCAATAAAAATATTGATTTAAAATGGTTTATTCAAACAAATTTCTTCATTTAAATTTAAAAGATTTTTCTTATTAAAAATATCAAACACTGTTTTAAAAAAAATCCATTTATTTTAAAAATTTAATTAAATAAATTTTATAAAATTGAAATTTAATAAAATGTAAATAAACTGTCAATAAAATATTTTCAAACTTTTAAATAAAAATATTTTACATTTATTTTTATCTTGCAGCACACAATTGCGTTTACTAATATCAATCAATTCCATAAGTCGACTGTGAGCAATAACTTAACTATAAATATTAATGATAAATTAAATAAAAAGTTAGTTAATTAAGCATACCAATAAAAATTATTTTTATAAAATGATAGTGAATTTGTGTCGTGTCTTATCGAAAAATCATATATACTATAAATACTATCTAAATTTATTTGCGTGCCCTTTGGATACGCGGGTCATAAGTTCGCCATCCGTGTTATACATCTTGTTTGCTCTAGCAAGCTAAGGTACGAGTTAACAAAGCTACTATAAAAATCTATTAAAATCTCCAAAATAATAAATTACAGCTGTGTTTGAGAGTATTTAAGGGGTAAGAGTAATTCAAGATCTAGGGCTACCATATTTTTGGAATTAGTGAAATAACAAACCCAAAGTTATTGTAAGAAGATTAAAATGTTAATTATAATTGAATCAGCAGTTGAAAGAGTAAGGCTGATGTTTTATATCATAAAATGGTTCATGAGAGTGGAGCAGTGGAAGATGATTTAAGATGCGTCTGAAAAGAAACGACTATATAAAGAATTCAACTTGAGTATGAAATCAAAAACATACTATGTGAATCAGTGTGGTCTGTTTTTGACACTGATCTGGACTGTAGTATAAACAATAAATTGTTTTACCTTATATTAAATTGTTTGGATTTTTTGTACTTTACTAAATCTCAAATAAATCTCAAACCCCGATAGGTTTATGATCTGATCTAGTGTGCACGTTTTCATGAAATGGTGCAATGCCACATATATTGGAGAGACTTCCTATCATCTCCGCACATGAATTCAAAAACATAGTCGATTAAGAAACGTGAGTATTATCATCCATATCAACGATTCTGACAACAAATGATATTTTTTCAACAGGACTTCAATCTGGTATACAATTGAAAATAGCTGAAAAGTATTTTGACTTTTTTATCAAACCTTGACTTTTATTAAGTTATCTACTAACGTAATGATTTTATTTTGGAAAGAATGTCCAAATTAATGAACTATGTAACCCCAAACCCCACCCCCTATAGATTTTAAGAGACTTCCATTATTCCATTTATATAGTATTTTAGAATCGCCTTTGATAATGCGATAGGTTGTTTCCTATTCAAAATATTATTGGTGCTTACAATCTACAGTCAAACCTTTAGTTATGTCTATTTTTCAACTTATTCCATTTGTTTATAATTTTTCAATAGAGTAAATAAATGCCGCCAATCGGTAAAACCTTTCTTTCTTCTTGATTTCCTAAGTTTTGTATTCGTATGAAATAATGTGCAACAAAATCAAAATGTACTGTTTGCCTATGACAAATATATCAACTATTTTCTTTCAACTTTTACCCATTTGGCAAAACTGTGAAACATTGAGAACCTGAAAACTATTTTCCGTCGTTGTCTAAATAAAAAATGCTTGTTAATTTTCTATGGTCAAGTAAAGGGGTCTTCTAGGTCAACTCTTGCCAATACAATCAAAAATATATTTTCAATTTTAATTTCCATGTTTGATCAAATTTAGAAGAAGCTGCCCGACTAAATTGCGAAGGTTAGTGCATTTCTGGATGGAAAAATTATATTTCTCTTTCTCTATCCTTTCTAACATCTTCAAGCTAAAGTAAAGGAAATATACTACTGTATGAACTAGATACATTACCTTCCAATTGACAAGTAAAACGACTTCCAAACTTTATATTTAAGCTTGCGCTTTAAGCAATAACAAAGATTTTAGAAACAAAAACTTGTTTATTGCTGACATTTTCGATTAACAAGTACTAATTTGCCGGCACTGAGCAACAAGATATCCATATAAGAACTTATTTTCATTTTCCACCACTGATTTCTTTTCATTTTCAAATGACAATATATTTATTAAAAATATTTGACTATGAATCAATAAAGATATCGATGTTTTTTGATATTAACAAAAGTTCTAAAATTATAATAAAATAAATTGTTTTACTCAATAATGAATTGTTTTATCGACTTTATAAATGAACTTAATGATTATGGAAAGAATGAACTTTTATTTCTTTCTTATTTTTTCTAAAATTATTTTTAAATTAATACTTTGTTTTTTGTACCAAATTATGTAATGAATGTTTTTAGCACTTTATATTTAGTAAAATTGCCTGGTATGCATATTTCTTTTCAAATAGTTCCAAACATCACACCCCCCCCGCCTTAAGGCAACAATGCATATCTTCTGAAATGCACAACATTTTTAAAAACATTTTAAATTATATTTAGATATTCTATAACTGTTTATTAAATATGATTATCTTTATGAAACAATGACTTCATGAATTAAATTAATTTTCATTCATTTAAACAAGGTTTTGAATTTTACCATCGTTCACCAATAATTTGTTTATCGGCGATGTCTCGATGTTTTCGGAAAAGTAACACGTATTTAATGTCTGTTTTTAATGGATTTTACACGTGTTTAATCTTGAAAAAATCTGGTAACTATGCAAAAAATGTTTACTGGTGCTTGAGATTTTACGACAATAAATTGATGTGATTTAATCATTTTTGCAAAAATTCAAAAAAACGATTTTTTTAAAAATAGAGATGAATTATAAAAAATGAATTTCATTTATATCACAATTTCCTCCTGTCTTCATCTCCTTGTTTTAATGAATACAAACCCGAGCCTAGCATTTTAAAAAATGAAAAGCTCATATTTTGGTTATAAAAAAAGAAATTTCGAAATAATTTTAGTCTTTTTTAAATAACTTAAATATTTTCAGATTCTTCGGTTGGTAAAGGAATTTTTTTTCGGCAGCATTTTGTCAGTAATATTCATATAAGGATTATATTTTAGAGAAGATAATTTATTAATTAAAAAAACTTTTAATATATTAAAACTTAATTAACTAAACTGTATATGAATTAAAGTTCGTTGTCATGAAGGTCCATTCCTTAATCAATATAATTAAGGACTGATTTTCGTGAATTCCTCGTCTTTCTCAAACTTCATATTGGAAAGCAGCAATCATTGATATGATGGGAGTTATGTACTTGTTCAGTGCTCTGGAGATCTTGATCACTTTATGAAGATTATTCAAAATAAATTTAGTTTTCATGATCTCCGTTTCAAGCTTCCATCCAACAGCCTATAACTTTACATAATTTCTGTGTAAAGATGTTAGAATGGTCAAACAATAGAGGATTTTTTTCGTCGTGGACGAGAAGTCCATCAATTGTCAAATTTTATTCAATCGCTTTCATTTTGATAAAATCCGTTTATGTTTACAGTAATCATTTTTGTTATTCAAAACATAATAAGTAAACATAACGAGTCGTAATCCGCTAGAGTAAGTGAACCAGAGTAATCAAATAATGAATTATTACATTTTCCCTTTATCATAGAAAAATTATAATTATTAAAGCGTAAATTAGTTTTGATTAAATTCAATTAATTACAAATAATAATATGAAAAATGGTGTGGATTTCCTGATACGCCATGACCGTAGAAATTTGTCAACAAAATTACTTTGAAATTGCCAATTCGCAATTGGAAATTTTAATCTTGAAAAACTCGGATTTCTAATAAAAAAAATTCGTTTATTTTTTTTACCATTAATTTAATTTCATTTGTAATTTCTTTCATCTTTATTTCTCAGCTATAAATACAAAATATTGATTAATAGTTTGAAAAGAAATCAAGATAATCAAAACCAATAAATAATACCGATAAATTTAAGCGAAGCAAATCGAAAATTCAACAAATATTTTATTAAAAAAATAAAACTCAAATTGTGTTTAATAAATTTCGTTCGAATCGGTTTCTTTTTCTGGAATGTTTGGCTTGAGTTGTTGAATCGCTAATCTTGAAAATAGTGGTTAATTTATTATAATTGCAGTAAAAAAGTGACATGCACTGTTTACGGAAATTCGGCAGAAATATAACATAGAGGAAAATGTTACAACAATAACTGATGTCTTTAATGCTGGAGAATAATTTTGATAATTGAGTCAAGATTGAATTGGGATCATTATTTATTTCACTCTTGTTTAGACTCAGTCGTAAAATGATAACCAACGATAAGGGTATTGTTAGAATTAGAAATGCAATACTTAACGCCATGTGCCCGAAAATCCGATTCATTTCTGGGCGAGATACTGGTAACATTGTAGTTATTCTTTGATACTTTTGCATTTGAGTAAGTTGATAAATTATTACGACATTCAACACAATGATAATTAAAGTCGGTGACACAAATATCAAGAGAGACTTTATATATAAAGATACTACTGATAAATGGGATTTAGATACTTCACAAGAGTTTGAAATATTTTTTGTAATGAATAAATGATGACTAAAAGTCAAGGGAAAACTCACAATACAGCTAAGTAAAAGCAAAATAAATGAAACAAAAATTGTTTGAGTCAAGTGACTATTTGGTACGAATTTGAAAGGATATGACATGACTAAACATCTATCAAGAGTAAATACAACCAGCACATAAGCAGAACAAAAGTACATCATCGTTGGAAAAAATTCAAGAAGTCTACAAGAATTATTCGACCACAAATTTGGCTTAAAAGACCAAGCACCGCTGGTTAAATATTCCATGCCTCTTCCTAAAAAGTCGTCAAGAAGCGTATTAAAAATAACAGCGAACAAATTTGAAATGGCTAAAATCACACAATAATACTCAAATCTTCTTATTTTCATTCGAATAAACAAAAAAAGGATGATCGAATTTCCGAAAATTCCAATGACTGCTGCAACAGGTGCCATAAATGCTCGATAGATGTTGTCCATCAGTTGAATTACTCGATAGGCTTCCATGGATTCTGGTAATAATTATTAATTTCGATTGTAACAGAAACATAAATTTGTAAAAATAATAAATTTTATAATAAGTTTTATTTTCAGCTAATCAAAATTCAGCCAATAGTGTGTAGAATAAATCATAATTTCAGTTATAAAGTAATCATTCGCATGCATGGGATGATAATTTTTATACTACCTGTTGTAATGAAATAATATCTTTTTAATATTTGAAATAAAAGTACATTTAACATTAAAATAGAAAAGTTTTAATTCCAAAATTATCTTTAACTTTTATATGTAATTTATATCAAATGCTTTATGTTTGTTTAAATGCATCAAAGCTTAGTAATGTTACATGGATAAGTTTAAAATGAATATTTTTTTAAATAAAAATCTTAATTACTAGCTTAATTGTAACTATTATTAAGTATCTTTAGAGAATGAAATTAACTATTTTTCTACCAATAATTTTAGATAAAATTATGGAGTTACTGAATCAATCGGAAACTGATTTCCAATCGGCAGGCAATCAAATGGAAATTCGACGTAATAGTTACGATGAAAACTTGAAAAAATTTCGCGAGTTATTAATGATTGAAAATCTTAACATCGTTGCCAAGTTGAAAAAATATAAAAAGACAGATTTCCGTAGGAAAATAGTTTTGGATCAATTGAAAGAGTTGAAAAAACTCTCTGAATTGTCGAAAGTCTGGGTGTCGGTACCGTTTGTAAAACAGACATATGAACACCCGGTGATAACGGTTGACAGTAGCAAAGCTGGCAGCAATATCGATGCGTTGCGACTGGCGGTCAATGATTTAGGATGGAAAGAAGTGAGTTTGGGAACTCGAATTGAAATGGATTTATAAAACACAATTATTTTTAATTAGAATTTATAATCAATTTAAATCAAATTTAAAATCGTAAATTTTAATTTCCTTAATCATTAATTTATCTATCTTAATCTTTCCTAATGTAATCAATGATTAAAATTAATAATAATAATCCGACAGTGCTATCAATTAGCATAACTAGCGTTGCCAGACGTCTCGATTAATCGGGATTGTCCCGTTTTCAGAGAAGTTTTCGAGTGTCCCCAAAAAAGGTCTTGGGGATGGCCAAACGTCCCGATTCATATTTATTATAAAAATCAAAATTAAAAATCTGAAAGTACTCTGCTCAAATACAGTACATTTTAATTTGGTACATTTTAGATGCCGACAAGTGGTAACACTCTTTTTAAACAGCTAACAAAGGTCCAAGAAATTGTTGAAGAAGAAATACACCTGATTCAGTTCATTAAAAACTCCTATAATAAAATGAAAAATCAATAAAGTTATAATATAGGAACATACATACTTACCCGTGTCTGCATGTAATTTGTTCAATTGAATAAAAACTTATATTAAAGGAAGGAAGGAATTAGAAGAAAATTTTTTTTAACATAAAAACATAATACATAGTATATAATGCATGCAAACTTTCAAAATATAGAAATGTCCAGATCAATAAAAACTCTATAAAACTATTTTTAGTAACTTTTTAGACAATTTTTTTTTAATTAAAGCCGAAATTTGTTGAAAAAAATACCAATAACTCTACTTTGAGTTGTAGAGAAAATTAAGAAATAATTTCGTAAGATTTTTCATGAAATTCAATCAATTTAATATTTTTACAACTTTTCAGATATTTCAAAACTATCCATCGAAACTCTAGGTTTTTGAGTTTTTACCTCATTTGAAATATACCAGGAGCAGTGGAACCAGAACCTTCAAATGAGGAGTTTAAAAAATACGGAAAACATAAGTTTTCCGATAACTTAAGTTTAAAAAATTTTTTTTATAAAGTATAAAAAATCCAAATCAATAATACCATTGAAAATGAGGAAGATTTTTATAAATTTGGGAAATTAACAGAAATTTCCAAAGCCTCATAAAATCAATAATTATCAAAAATTTGAATTTGTCAAAAGGTAAAAAAGATGGCAGCCAAAACAAATTTCCAAAGAACAGAAGAATAGTTTATTCGAATATAGAAACTTTTTAATAATAAATTTTAGTTTTCAATTAATCGGACTTACATTTATTGGAAAATAATTCCATTAATTTGCATAAATTGGCATAAATTCCTAAAAAACCTAAAAAAACTAATTAAAACTAAATTTAAAATAAATGATGATGAAAAATATTATTTAAGAGCTTGAATAATGATCTCATAAATATACGAGATCACAATCCAAGCCCTAAAATGTATTTTATTAAAAAAATTACCTGTCAGCCATTTTAAAAATGGCTAATTCATAAACAACCATAATTGTAATTGGTTGTTCATTAAAACTTCTATTATAGAAGTTTTTAATGAATTGAATCAGGTGTAACTAATGATTTGGAATGGCACAACAAAATAGCTTCTGATAAGTGGGTATGTGTGTTTTCAAAAATGTCTAAGGAATTTCCTGAACAATATATTGATATATTTCGTTTGTGCGAATATTTATTTTCTCTACCCGGACATAATGTCAATGTGGAAAGAATTTTTTGCTTATGTCAATTCAGTGGACGGATGAACGGAGCAGACTTTTACCAGAAACAGTAGAAGCAATTTTACAGTGCTTGGTAAATTTAGATCAAAATTGCAGCGAAATGTACCATTATATTTCAAAAAATAAAGATATTTTAAAAGCTGCTAAAAGTAGCAATAAATACTGACTTTGTACATTAACAAGCTTTAGTATTCAATACTAATAATATTATATTTTTTAATTTATTATTTATTCATTAGCTTAACTGAATTTTGATATAAAGTTAATGAAATGAATGTTAATTTTTGTGTTCCTATTGAATTTAGTTTATTTTTAAAAGCTTAATAAATTAATACATAGAAAATAAAAAAAAAATTTTGTACTGTCCCGATTTGAGTTTTGAAAATTCTGGCAAGTCTAAGCATAACCAAGTTGAGATATATTTAGCTGACGGTAAGCAGAAAATCATCAAAATCCCTGCTGTAACTTATTAGATATATTATACTGATATTGAATGAAAAGTTATAAAATATTTCACTTTACACTAAAGCGCATCAATTATGCTCTAGTGTAAAACATAATAAATTTACATATTTAAATAATCACTGAAAACTGACTTTGAAATAAATAAAAGAGAACACCAATTCACAAATATATATATATATATATATATATATATATATATATATATATATATTCTACTGCAATGTATTTCGACAGCCTTACTGTCATCGTCAGGTAGTTTTTAACTTAAAACTAGATTGATTTAAAATGCTTTATTCAAACAAATTTCTTTATAAAAGTTATAAAAATTATTCCTATTAAAAATATTAAACTCTGTTTAAAAAAATAATAAACAATGATGCGAATCCGAGGACCCAGACAATCAAAGTGATCAATCAAACATGCAAGCAATCATAAACAATAATTATAAGGATTTACATATAGGACACAGGGAAATCAATTATCCCAATACAATTACATCATATCCCCTTCGCTTTAAATGGCTTTAGCCATTCTACATGTCTTTCCATAAATTTTCCATTTAAATCTTTCAACAAATAACGATTTTTGTGATCATTTACTATTATTTCAAATGGACCACAATATCTATTTTGTTTATTTCTAACATCTTCCTTGACGAGTACTAATTTTCCGACACTAAAAGATCTATGAGTTCTATTTTCTTGATTGTAGTTTTTTATACGACTAACTGATTTGATATTATTTAACCTTTCGTTTTTTCTTGATTCTTTATATGTAAAACGCTTTTTGCACAATTTTCTTCCATAAGCTACTTCAGCTGGATTAACTTTTATTCTTGATTTCATTGCTGAATTAATTGCAAACTCTATGTGAAGTAATGCTTCTTCCCATGTCTTAACACGTTAAAAACGGCATGCCCACCAGTGAGTCACGGGTGGGCACGCGACATGTTTTACTTGGGACCGCTTGTACACCGATTGGCATAATTTAAATACAATTTATGTACAGTAGTCGATTCGCCGCTCCCTCGAAGAGATACTGTATATAGCGGTATTGTGCATTAAAAAAATATTTAAAAAATAATATACGTAATTAACAATAAAAAAATGTCGGGCCAGGTGTGAGAAATACGATTTTGCAATGCTGTCTTCAACGTGTTAAATTGTTTTTCTTCCAAACAACAAATTCAGCCTCTTAGTGTTCGAAATCGTCTTTCAATTTGTCCTGGCATGGTCGCCATGGAAGAAGATTAAAATAACAATATGTATGAAGAATTTATTAATGACAATATATACTACATGGTTGTCTACAGCACAAGCCTCGTTGGGATAAATAATAAACAATGATGCAATCCGAGGACCCAGACAATCAAAGTAATCTATCAAACATGCAGGCAATCATAAACATTAACTATAAAAGTTTACATATTGGGGACAGGAAAATCAATTATCCCAATACAGTTATATCACATTCTGTATAATAAAAATTACTTTGTAGTGTAAAATTTTAATTTTAATCAAAAATATTATAAATAATAATAAAATATAGTTTATTTCAAGGTTGAATTTAAAAGTTTTATTTAGAATTAATGAACGTTATCAAATTCAGAACACAATTTTGTATAATTTAATAAAAGTTTTTGAATTTTGTTTTATTTCAGTATCCTAATGGATGCAACAGTAAATCTTGCCATGTAGTATGGAATAGCTGTAGTTTTAATGATAATCGCAATAATAACGGATCATATGTTAATAAACATCCAGGTAATATTTTGATCATGATATATTATTATTATTATTATTATTATTGTTATTATTATTATTATTGTTGTTATTATTATTATTATTATTATTGTTATTATTATTATTATTATTATTATTATTATTATTATTATTGTTATTGTTATTATTATTATTATTATTATTATTATTATTATTATTATTATTATTATTATTGTTATTGTTATTATTATTTCTATTTTAATTCTGTTCATTATTTGATAAATGTGTGTATTTTCAACAGAAATAGTTATTTATTTGTTTTCAACTTTGAACTTCCACAGGTATTTGTCTACATTTGCCATTAATACCATTGCTGTTAGTGAAATTATTATTAAATTAGAATTTTATTTATCTGCTGTCTATTTTATATATAAATATAAAAAATTATTATTATTTTCATAAAATTTAAGTTTTCTATTTTAATCGTTTAATATTTTAAAATATTTTATGTCATATTTATAGTTTCTAGATTAAATGATTTAACTAACCATTTTATAAGCAATGTATGTTACCCGTCCTAGAATGTAATTAAGAGTTTTTATATACACTCACTGTAGGACTGCGCTTATCCTATATTTCTTTGCAAATTCACTTTATTCATTCACTTCTATCAAAAGCTTTGCATCACAATAAAATTAACTGAAATTAAATACTCTGAAAATTAAATAAAAATCCTTTTTAAATAAATCCCATGTAAGATAATTTAAACATAACAATTCTAATATATCAACTTATACATTCAATATATTTATACACTACCGCAAGTCTGCCGTTTATTTTAATATTATATATATTATTTCCGCTCTCAAGTTTTCGATCACAGTCGATGGAATTGATTGATATTGGTAAGCGCAATTTTTATGATGCAGGATAGAGCTAAATGTAAAATAGTTTTGGTAAAAAT
This sequence comes from Schmidtea mediterranea, assembly GCA_022537955.1. Taxonomy (NCBI): domain Eukaryota; kingdom Metazoa; phylum Platyhelminthes; order Tricladida; family Dugesiidae; genus Schmidtea; species Schmidtea mediterranea. The sequence continues at coordinate 5,618,883 of CM039682.1, read as the reverse complement.
TTTAAATATTTTTTTGAAAATTTTATTTAATATTTTGTAGAATTTGTGATTTAAAAAAAGCAAAATTTTTAATTTTTTGATAAAATGTTTCGATAGTTTAAAAGCAGAAATTTGTTTAAATAATAATGGTTTATTCTAAATAGTTTAAAGTTCAAGACTACCTGACAAAGACTGTTATCCAGTCGAAATATATTGTAGCTGAATATATATTTTGGATTGGTGTTCTCTTTAATATAAATAAATTGTTATTATTTTCATAAAATTTAAATTTCGCATTTTAATCGTTTTATTTTTTAAAAAATTTTACGTCATATTTATAGTTTCTAGATTTTTTACTATTGTGAGCCAGTTGTTTTATTTCAAACAATGAACTTATAAAACTACTTCACCAGTAAACAAAGCATTTTTCAACTTAATTTATTCTAATTAATTACTTGTTAGGCTTGTTATTATTAATTGAACTTTAAATAATTAATTAAAATTACTTTATTCAAAATAAAATTTCATTCTAATTCTCGTGATAACCGTAACACGAAATTATATTGTATTGTAAGAATAGATTGTAACGAAGTTTCGTTGGTTGCAACAATAAATTTTAAATGACGAATCCGTATTCATTATTTGAACTAAATCATTACACTTGAAATTGAGTCATTAATAAGTCAAATAAAGCAAAAATATATTCCAATTAAAAATCAATTCGACAATTAAAAAAATAAATAAATCCTCGGACGAAAAAATCCTAATTCCATTAAAATGTTTAATTCCAAAAGAAACAGAAATTCGTGTACATAAATTCCACCATTAATAAAAATTCAATTTTTATCAAAACAAAATTATAAATTTGATTCACATAAACAAATCCATATTTCCTTAAAAATCTCTACAATTAAAAATTGATTCCATAAATTATCAAACATTAACATTGCTATACGTTTGTGTGCGCACCCAAAGATTAATCAATAAAAACTACAATCGTGCACACAGACGCGACAAACAAAATTGACAGCCCTTTTATAAATATTTTTAATTCAAATGGGAGAAAATAGATGTTTATAAGTAGTGAATATAATTTACAATTTCGGTTAGAATTTATAGCTAAAACTATGTTCTATTTTTAACAAATAATCACAAACTGTTGGTAAATAGCCCGAATTATTTTGATGAACTTCCGAAGTTCCAACATTGAAAGGTCGTTATTGTAATGGACGAAGCTTTTAACGGAATTTATAATTAACATTGCTTCATTCAACATAGGCTTAGATGAGATTGCCATATAGTTAGTTGTCAGTGTATGTCTGTGAAGAATACAGTGTCTTTTGGGGCAGTTTTTGCTACAGTCTTTATTCGTGTTAAAGTACCAGCCGGATTTTTTATCATAGCTTTGACAGCGTCACTGAACACATCAATGCGCTTATTCCAATTTATAGCATGTTTATTCATGAAATTATCGATACTGTTAAAAAGTTTTTCATTTGTGGCATTTTCATAGCCCATGAAAATCAGTAATATTGCTAAACCTACAACATTTGTGTATTTTTCTAACTATGACGAGTATGCATCACATTGAAGTAGTTGAGAAATAAGTTCTAGTTCAAATTTTCAAAAATAGTATAAATGCGTCGCAAAACGGTGTTGTTTGATAGTGACACAGCTTCTACTTTTCTTCTTTTGAGTCATTAACCCTTTTACGATTATTGGACACGGACATCCATACTTGAAATCTTGATTAAGTACGCCGACCAAAATTATTTAAATATTTATTTAGTAAATGCGTAATTCGGAATACATTTTTATAAATTGATTACTGGCAACCCTATGTAAACATCATCTATCAATACAAATTTAATTCCTAAAAATTTTACATTAGTTCATAAATTCTTCTAGTCCTAAAAGAAGAAATTTTAATTTATTCATCAAAATATTTGTACAAAATAAATAAGAAATTGTTGAAAAGGCTGTCCGCCACTTTAGGGACAAGACTCCCAAAAATCACCCATAAAAGAAAGAACAGGTAATATTTTCATGATAAAGATCTGTATACAATAAAGAGCCTTCGGGAGACCCATAAATATTTTTTGTTACCTTTTTCACTTGATTAATTCAATAAACATTGAAAAATATCCAATGAAATCGAAAATTTTCTAAAAAATTCTAAAAATTTAAACAAAAAAATATGAAAAATTAATTGATGAAAAATTAGTTTGCTATCTTGTAGGCATAACTCAGTGCTTGCATAAAGTTGCATTTTCCAGAATCCTTGAAACCATGAGGATATTATTTCCCAATCATTACAGTTTCTATCCTCTTACTTGGTATCTTCCTCATCAAATGGTGGAATTTTCTTTGTACTGTAAAAACCGAGAAGTGGCCAATAAAAAGGATAAATATTATATTGTCAAACCAGATGCTGGAACTCAGGGCGAAGGAATTTATTTAATTCAAAAGCCTCAAGATTATAAGCTTTCGTCGAGAACTTTTGTAGTACAAGAATATTTAGCAAATCCTTTATTACTAGACGGGTACAAATTCGACTTGAGGATTTATGCGATTTTACTAAGCCTTGATCCACTCAAAATCTATTTGTGCAACGAAGGACTTGCACGTTTCTGTACCAAGCGTTATGTTCCACCGAGTTCTGATAATCTCAATATTAGTTTCATGCATTTGACTAATTATTCTCTCAACAAAAAATCTAACGAATTTGTCCATACGCAAAATGTTGACAGTGGTAGTAAAAGAACAGTTTCAAGCGTCTTTGCTGTACTGGAGGCCGATGGATATGAGGTTAGTACAATTTGGAAAAAGTTGGAAGAGTTAGTCTATAAAACAATTCTTGCAATTGTTCCTCAGTTAAAGGTCCATTATATCAATGAAATATTAGTAAAAAATGACAGTTTCTTCTCCGGTGGCCGTGCAGAAAATGCAGAGGAAAGGCCGAATTGCTTTCAGGTTAATAATTAGTTTTAAATTGAAAATTTGTAATTATTTTTTTTTAAATTAAAATAAATTACGGAAATAATAAAGGTGCTGTTTATTATTCAGTAATTCTTAGGCTTAGAGCTTCGAATTTTATTAAATATATGTGGAATACGGAACTATGTTGTCAGCCTTGTTCATTTGAGGCAGTCTGTGACGTCTCATGGAATTTGGAGCGACTATATTAAGAATTATTATTAGTATAAGACGCCTTAAAAAATGTTTTCAGATAATTTTTTTTACAAAAATAAAAGGCTTATTTATTTTAAAAGAAAATTTTTATTTAATAACAAAAATAAATGATAAATAATATTGTAATATAGATCAAAAGTGCTAACCCGGATTGGGGCGCTTGTTAATAATTTTGGGGCGCAGAAAATTTTAAAATTTAATAATTCTTTGTTTCCAGAAAATTTTAAAATTGTTAGATTTTACAAACAAAATATGGTTTTTTCTTTGAATATTTATTGTTTTTTTGCTAAAGCATTAGAATTGTTATTTTCATAATATTAAATTTGTTCAATTTACAAGAAATAGAAAAATACACTTTGTTTATTTTAAAGATTTTTATTTTATTTACGTCTTTTTTATTGTGGAGTTGCGATTTTTTATTAAGTCGGGGGTGCCATAAATAAATATGTTGAAAATGGGGGCGCAACTTAATAAGTTTGCGGAAGCCTGATATAGATAAATAAAAATAATAGGAACTATAAATATAATAAAAACAAAAAAATAAACCTAAAAAGAATAAAATAAACACAGTGGCATAAATTAAAACATTAAATAATAACAATTATTTAAATTTAAATATACTAAAAAAATTCTTAGTGTCATTGTAGTGTACGTTGACCATTTATGTTTCAATTTTTAACTCCTAAAAATGTAAATAGTGTATCTAAATCTAATATTTTTTTTGAAATGTGGCCCGCGAAGTTATGATGCTTTCCCAAAGTGGTCCGCAAAATCATTATTTGGGTTGAACATCACTGAACTAAAGTTTTTGCAATATCTCAATTAATGTTGAGTGTCACCAGACCATTTACGCGATCCTGGACCATTATTGGTCGCAGCTCCAACCATAGTTTTATTCGAATTTTATGGTTGTCCTAAAATTTAGGGACTACATAAAAGAGAGAAATAAATTTTTTGATCTTTTTTTATAGTTTCAAATAGAGTTGCTAGCTATATTTTTGAGGCCCCCGAATTCGGAGGCCCATGTCAAATGCCCCTCCTGACCCCCCCCTATTCCAGGGTCTGGCTACGTCAATGAGCATTTCTATATGAAATTGTCAAATTTTACCCTAAAAGGCTAGGATAGAAATCCAAATATAGAAAATTTTATATTTTCGTGGTTTAAAAAATAAAATAAACTACTTTTAATTTGAAATTTATTTCTTAAAAATTTTTTAAAATATTTATTACAACTTGCTTAACAGAGGTTTCACTTGGGTTAGTGAACTCAATGTGGTAAAACCTTCCAGAGTCCAAAAATTATTTTTAAATTTTAATTAAAAATTTATTACTTTTTAATTTTATTTTGCGAATCGTTTTGAAATTCCTTAATATTTCATAATAAAATTATTTATTTATTTATTTAATCAAATGATATTTAGATTCTCGGATTTGACGTTCTGATCATGGATGATTTGAATCCGATTTTATTGGAGGTTAATAGTAATCCTAGCATGCGATTGGACTGCGAAATGGAAATAGCGCCCGGAATTTGTGAATATTACGTCAGCAAAGTTGATGTTAAAATCAAGAAGCCTTTAGTTAGAGATACTCTGAAATTGCTTGAGCCAGAAATTTGTAAAAAGTTTAAGTAAGTAGATTTATAATATTAATTAATTTCGAAATAATAGTGGCAGGTATGGAATTTTTAAATTAAATTTTAAATGAAACCATTAAAGCTTTGGGGAGGGCCAGAGGAAATATGTATCCCCAGTGCCCGGTATTTGAAGGGTAATAAATATTGTGAAAATGCCTATTTATTCAGTTGAAACTTTATGTACAATATTATCTATAAAATTATGTTCCATTACATTTGGTCCCCACAGGAAATATGGCTAGCCTAAATTTGCGTAAATTGATTTATTTCATTCATCATGTTAATAATTATGTAATTGTCAATGAGAATTATAACCACCTTGATGTTCTTTTTTGGTGATATTTTAAACTTTAGGACATACACTTTGGTCGTCTTTTAAACTAACATTACATTTTTTTTACATGAATTTTATTTCAAGGACTCTTTTAAATCAAGATTTCTTAACCTTTTATTGTTACCACCTCTCACTTTACTCAAAATAATAACAAATCAAAATGACGTAAATCATACACCAAGCGAAGTTGAGATAAATTCCGCTATAATGCAAGTTGAAACATAAATCAACTTATTGGAATTTATTTTTTGAGAAAATTTAATGGATTTCAGCCATTTCTGAAAATGCTGCAAAGTAAGTTATTTTTTAAAGTTATAAGTTTAAAGTTATAAATTTTTAAGAGTTGAATTATAATTTTATAAGGAAATTAAATTATTATTCAAACTTATAATTATAACTTTTGAGATACAAGCTTATGCATGTTATTATTAATAATGATTATTAATAATGATTATTAATAATGATTATTAATAATGATTATGAATATTCAGGAAATGATTTATTTTATGAAAACTTATTTTTCGGATATTACTCAAAAAAAAGAGTTAAATTATTTTTGAAGTTATGAAAATTATTAATTGCATTAAATGATTATATTTTTTATACATATTTTGAAAAACATCTTCGAATATGTACACAATAATAATTGGGTTTATGATTATTTTTTAAAACTTATATAATTTACAATTTACGCTTTTTTCGGATTTCAGGTTTTGTTTTTTTTCGACAGAAATATCTGAAATATTAAATTAATTTTAGTTTTAAGGGTAAATCTTATGAAGATACATCCTCATTTACTCGAAATTTCCTAGCAAAAACCTCAAAATTTAAATTAAAAATTTTTTCCGCCATTTTTCTTTCTAAAAATATCTCAAAAATGTCTATAAATTAATTTATTATAGGGGTTTTTTCAACTTCTGATGGCTGCATGTTAAAAGTTTACATGCATGTTTTATTATGGGTTGAGTTAATGTGCATTATTTTATTTCTCTCTCACTTTTTGTGTTTCTATAGTGTAGGGTTTGTCTCAGTGACTATTTTACAAGCAACCTCAAGGTGAGTTGATGTGTTTATATGTTATAAATTTATTGATTTTGGTTTTATATTATATGTGATTTGTCTCAACGTGACTTGGTGTCTAAATTATAATAACATTATAAAAACTCCAATAGAAATATATGGATGCCTTCGTTTAGGAGGCGCATCCCATCGGTAAAAGCACCTGATCTAAATGTGTCCAATGATAAGCATTAAAAAATTTCCACATGCGATTGTTTTTCTTCTTTTTTTAATGTTTTATTTTTAAAATAAAATTACGTTTATCTTCATTCCTTCAAACCATCTCATGAATTCGATAAGAATGTAGATAAACAAAATTGTAAATAACAGATTAAAGTTGAAGATAAAGAATTGTAATGAAAAATAAATAAATAAAATCTTCCAGCCTAGAGAGTGCGGATTCACAGAAAATGAAAGATTGGACCAGTAGAAAAAAAGAGCACGTTCGAGAAGAAAACAATGTGTGCATTTCTAGAACGAACTCTTCGATTTCCGACAAAGAGAGTGTATCGGAAATTTGTAGGAAATGGAGCACTGAATCAGAATTCGGGCCTCATTTCATAGAAATAGCAAAGAAAAACAACACTCTTCCAAAGAATTTTGAAATCAGTCGACCAAATTCAGAGAACGATGTTGGTTTATTGTTTTTGTTTATTGTTGAAATTATAATGTAAATATAATTTGTTTCCATAGTTGTCGAACGGCATAAAGACAGTGAAAATTGATAAAGATTCAGAGATTCAAGTAACAATTTCAGGAACCAGTCCAAAGATTCGTAAAAAGCAACAGCAAAGACGATATGATCAACTGGCCAAAGAAAAGAGTTGGTTACAATTATCTAAGACGGAAAAAGAGAGCAAGTTAGTTTACATACTTTTTTCTATATTATTATTATTAATATTATTATATTATTATTATTATTATTATTATTATTATTATTATTATTATTATTATTATTATTATTATTATTTTAATGATTTTATATTCACCTTAGCGATGTGACTGTAGGTGAAGATAAGAATGATTCTCAAGATGACCCCATTCAAGAAAAAATGGCTGATAGAGCCTCTTGTCTGTCTCTCATATCCACTGAATCATATAACTATCTTTTTGATGACTTAAGAATTCTCGAAGAAACTACAATAATATTTTATAATTCAATGGGCCATAGGTACAGTGAAAACATGGGCGCTACGGCATTTCGAACCTTTTCCAGGTTAGAATAAATTGAATAATTATTTAAACAACATTATTATATAATATTATGATTTAAACAAAAATAACAATTTGAAAATTAGTAATTTTATGAAATTTAGTGCATTTTATTTTAAATTACGTTTAAATCATGATACTGTTTTTTTTTTGCAAAATGATTTAATTTCAAGTAATTTAAATGTTTCTTTTTAATTTGATCGCAAATTTTTTTTAAATATTTTGTTTTAAAATAAGTTTTAATTTTTCTCAATTTTGGAACTTTTTATATCGATTAATTAGAAGCCTATTCAACCTGCAGTCTGTGGGAGCTCTTTTTACTTTTCAAAATAAATATAAATAAAATTTATTTATTTATTTTGTCAAATTAATAAATAAATGTGTTCTTTAAAATAGCATTAGGTATTCTCGAAATAAAATGAAAAATAAAGATATTTTTCATTTGAAATTTCTATTATGTTCAAATTATCTACTTCTTATATGTTGGGCTATGTTTATACACAAAATCTGCATATGTAAAATAAAATTTGAAGCACAAGAAAAATCAGCTAAATTTCAGATTTGAGTGAATAGGCCGATTTTAGGTCAGAAATTTTCAATTAATAAACACTGTGGAAAAGGCTTGTCTATTTATTTGAATAATGCATCTAATGGCTATTAGTCGTAATGTTTTTAATGTTTTTATTGTTTTATTAACATATAAATTATGATTAAATTTTAGACAATGCAAGTTACATGTTCTTGGTTTTAATCACGCAATGATTGATCTTATTTACATCGAAGTGCAGAGAAGGTGGGCCTTTACTAATAACTTTGACGGAAAACAAGGTTATTTGGTGATTTGAATGTTTTTAATTTTAATTCAATTGTCAAGGTCTTTGCTATCAAGCTTTTCTGGAAGCTTTTTTCCGAATAGCATTTGCAAAATTCTCCGATGTTGCAAAATCGGCAGCTGTTCAAAATCTTATAGATCATTGCAAACGAAGTATTGGTTCTTCAAACTTCAATTGGTCAAGGTTTGTAAACGAAAAAAATTACCCATTTACTTTCGTATATTTTTTTCGTAATATTGCTCGATTTCAACACCGAATTAGTATTTATCAGAGAAATCCTTTATATTTTTTTACATTGGATCTGTTTTTCTTTTAACATTTCATTTGTTTTAATTATTCCTAGATAATTTTTTTCCTTTACGTAACACACATTTTTTTATCAATGCCTTTTTGTTTTTTCAATTGTTTGATTTATTGCAGTGATAGCGAGCTAACGACACGCGTGTCAAAGACATATTTTGTGAGACGATTAATAAACAGGTGCGTATGTTATGTTCGGTTTGCAGAAATTTGTACAGTGGTTTGAGGGAGAATAAAATTCGTTTCTTGGAAAACTAAGCCGATACATGGCACACAAAATTATTTTTATTCTTTTAACGTTTTAGCCAACAACAAAATGGACCCACAATAAGCAAAAACCGACTCGCACGTTAGTAGTGCTTATTTGGGTTTGACGTTCATGAAATATCATCCTTCAATTTAAGATTTTACGAATAAAATTCAGCATAAAAGTCAGTAATGTAAAAAAGTTATTTGTTTTTGCTTTTTGTTTTATATTAATATATCAAAAATATAACTCTTTTTCACTCTTTTTTTAAATATTACAGAATTGTGGCTATTTCTTGATGTGATACGGCACCAAAGTTAAGTTATGTTTTTTCCAGCTCAAAAGGTTCGCCATCGGTGATCTGTTGTTTTAAATGTCTTAAATTTATTTATCCTCTTGCCGATTTTTGAACGAATAATTCCAAATGAAAATAATATTTGCTAGTTTCCAAAACTCCAATAGTTCTGCTTTTAATTCTTTAAAATTGATGTTTGGAACCCAGTAAAGTATGATTTTCCAAGTCTAACGTTTTCCAAAATTATATAATCACGAACCTTCCCCAGTTACGTAGTGACATAAAATTACATTTTATCCCACCATTGGTATTGTGTAATCAAAATTATGTAACAATGTATATTCGGTGATATTTGCTTGGTTTACACTACTTATTTGATGCTATAAATAAGTCAAATGTCAGTTATGACGCAATATTTTCAATGGTGACATAACATGTCTAAGGTTAATTATGATGTAAGAGGTTATATCTCGATAACAATTTGTTACATGACTTTATATAATTATGTTATGACATAAAATTATATCATATCTCCAGTGGTCTTACGTAATTAAAGTTGTGTAATGGTGTATATCCTCATTTCAACCCGAAAATGACCTGAAACTAATACATTCTAGAATAAACCATCTAATAAAATATTACAATTTTTCTTATTCACTTGACTCATCATGGCTAGATTCATTTACAAAATTCGCTTTTGTTTCAAATATATCCAAGTCAATTCCATGTATTTCCGAGTCAATCTGTTTCATTTCCTGCACTATTTGCTCTTATACAAATCCATGATGCTAGCTAGCATCTGAGGAATCAGTAGCAAAAACAGATCTAGGAATAATACATCCAATAACATCTCTTTATATATCGAACCATTAGATCCACGAAGTTATTTTAGTGAGTCAGATCTTTTCTTTTTTGCCTTTAACTGCTGGTATCTACTTGACCTTTTTGATTGGTGAACTTTATGTGGCATTTAAGAATAAAAAAAACAATCACTTGAAAACGGTTTTGCCGAAAATTTGTGAATTGGTTCACAGTTCGTGTACCAAATTTGATTGGATGTTAAACTGTGCACTGCACAGTGTGAAGTGTTCCTTTCAGAAAATCGGCATTTCAAAGAATTAATTATTGGTTTTAAATATGGTATAAAGATGGTTAGTCGAAGATAATCTTCCATATTTGATGATCCAAGATATTTCCGATGTTTCGATTTGCTACACTGCCGTTGCATCAAGTCAAATATTTAATTGGTTTTCTAATCTAGTTACCCTGTTAAACATATCTTGTCTTAAAATGTCTTGTCGTCTGACCTGTGAAGATTAAATACCGTTGAAAGCTTCTGTTCATGATCTTGTACTTTAACAATATTTCATTTTTTATTTTTTTTATGGAACAGGTACTGACAAATATCTGTAAATTACAAGTAAACAAAATTGAAAAGTTGACCAATTTCACCAACAAAATGATTGTTTGTCTTTTATTGCCATTGGACGTAGTTGTCAAAGATTCCAAATGATTAAAAATTTGATGAAAACTTTTAGAAAAAATTCTATTACAAAATCTACTCGTCCAGTGAGTTTTACAAAACAAATATTGGTTTGGAACCAATTGTATTTTTAAATGACTTTCACGGAAGAATCAAATTATAGCATTAATTGTTGCTAGAGTATTTCAGATCTCGGGTGTAATGAACAAAAGCTGCCTTAGACTACTTTTTTCGAAATATTTCCCATAACCTACATAAATTTTTTCTAACTTTTAAATACTTATAAAAAATTGAAAATTTTGACTTGACCTACATAATTTTTTAATGGTTCGCTAGGGAGCAGTTTTATTGCTATAGTAATATGATATAATTTTATTGACCAATAAAATTTCAAGTCGACCTAGTTATTTTGAGGATATGACACGTCCTACTATTCTTATCAATGATTACTAAGTGTGTATTTCTGAATGTTTAAAGGATATTTTTGATGTAATTGATGAATAAACAAACTAAAATCCTTTAAACAGTATAATCATATCAATTGTGTCGAAATAATTTGACTCTACTATTGAAGGATATCTGTTAGTTTTTCTCTTGGCTTGTGTTGAGTGGTGGAGACTTTGTATTTTTCTCCTCCTTTTTAATTATCAAATGTTAGAAACACAATTAGACTTAATATTTAACTTATTTCAAGAGTGATTCGCAACTCATTAAAAACCTGCTGCAACGCCTTGCGAATGTTGTTAAATGTTGTAAGAATGAACATTTAGTAAATTCAATATTTTATAGGGTCATGAAAAAAATCCAGGTCGTCAATCACGACTTGGTGAATTAACACTCCTAGCAATAAATTGAATGTTGTCAAATTCACCACTGAAAAATCTAGAAAGAATCTTGAATATTTTGTTTTAAAAAATAAGAGACTGTTTTTAAATATTAATTTATTTCTTATGCGAAAATATTCTTCGTATAAACTTAAACTTGCACAAATCATCTCGTAACGTATTTCATTCGTTCAAAATGTTTAGCTGCCAAAGGAGCATTAAGAAAAATGTTGTTTATGGGCCTAAACTTTGTAGTTTCACTACTGCATTCTTTGCTTAGTTAATGATATATAATTGGTTCAGGACTCTTAATCCAACTGCTTATCATAACGAAAATAAATCTCGAAAGCTCCGTTTATTTGATTCAACAAAAAGATATAAAGTTCCTGAGTTACAAAATCATGTTAATCGAAAATCGGATCTAATATCAGCTTCTTCAGAAAGTTCATCAGAGAACGTTAATATTAGTAATGAAAATCGGAGAGAAATAGAAATTCCGTCGAATCAGACATCCGTTAAAAGCAAATATGAACTTATGAAGGCGATCCACGAAATTTATCGAAAAAAAATTCAAAAGTCTAATCAGACAAAATTACATTCTAATTCATCAAATGATTCTGATTCTGTTAAATCTCTTCCGACAAAAAAAAGAATCGAAACTTCTATTACCAAAAAGCCAAGATTACCTTATCTTAGCAAACCCTCGAATAACAGTTCTTCATTACGAAATTCTAATATGTCCCATGTAACTTACAATTATAAAACCCCGGAATCACAGGATAAACATCAGGATGATTTTCGTGAAAAGAAATCTTCACTAGTATTTGTAAGGGAAATTAAACGGAACTATGTAAAGGATCCATCGAACAATAAAACTGAAGCGTATACGACTGACAATGTTGACAAACTTTCAAATGATAAATTACAAGATTTTTTCGGTGAGAAAATCAAAAAATCAGGATCTCGAAACAGTAAAAATTATCAACTGACCCCTATCAACGCGGACCGGATGAAAAGGTTGATTTCTGTCTATGGGGCAGATTCTCAGGATTTTCTCAAGCGTTCATTGGACAAAATGAATAGAAAATTCCCGATACTCAAACCGCTGTGAATTTTTTGATTGGCTCCAATTTATTTTTTTGAAATTTTTTACTATTTTCAATTGTTGGATTTATTATTTTCAGAGATACCAATATTGGATTTTGTGTTGCTATTTTCTGAGGTTTTCCAAATTAAAATAAAATAATAGTTATATAAATCTTTTATAAACTAGCCGGTGGCTTTTTGTGTTTGTATTATATAATATCAAAAATTACTTTTGGATTGAGGGGAGTAAAAGGGGGGGAGTTGGAAATATGAATTATTCAAAATTACAGAGTACCATCAGAAAAGTCGTGAGGTAGTAAAAAATTAATGAAAAAATAATTGCATGAATTACAAGTAAAAAATAAATCAGTTTTGGCATTTGACTTACATGAAATGAAGTTTTTCCTTGGGGAAACCGAAGAAAGAAAAACGATCTCATGATGATTGATGAAATGTTCCTGTATATAAACGTTGCGGATTATTTTCAGATTTCGTCGGGAAATAAGCGTATAGTTAATTAAGAAAAAAGGAGTTTATTTTTTATATGGTAAATTAATTAACTATATAATTAAAATCTATATAAAAAATTGACAAAAATTGAATTATTAATAATGGAAAAAAATAGTTACTGTTGGAGGTTTCGCATCAGGTAAAAAAAGTTGCCCATAAAATATATTGTTAATTCATTTATTATTTTCGGGTGTAGTTTAGTAATTATATTTTATTGGGTTTTATTTTGATGTATTTATTATAAGGTAATTATGATGCGACGATATTATATACGAACAAATGTATAGGACATAATGTGTTTGAGATGAGTTGCAGTTTCTCCTCCAGTTTCCGGGGTAAAATATTTAATTTACTGAACAGCTCGGCTTTCTGTGTCTCTGGTTTTCATCGTTAATCGGGCTTTCAATTAGAAGATTAATTAATTTTAATTAGTTTGTTTTTGCCTATGTCTTTCCTTGGAGACCCCTCGCCAAATTTTTATTAATTCGTCATTGGATTTGGCGTCCAACCATTCCTGTTTCTCCCGATCAATATTAATTTCGAATTTTAAATTAATTTTTTGTTCATTTTCGATTTTCCGTGCCTTCATTTTATAGCACCCCAACAGACTGCATCCCTATTTCTTTTAATTTTCCCACGGATTTATAACCAGCATTACTCAATCGCCGAGGTTTGCTCACAAAATCTTCCGCGTATTCAGGAATAATTAGTACTACAATATTATTTTCTTCTAACACTAGAAGTTCATCGATTATCTTTAAATTTTCCTTGTTTTTATACACATAACTAGCTTTAGCACTATCTGAACAATTTTCAATAACACCGTTCATTAGATTTTTCACTTCCTTGAAATTTGGATCACTTTCTTGTTTGAAATTGATTTTTTCTATAAGATTCTCGCTTGAAGTATTCGACATATAATTTATATATTTAATTCGTGATTTAGAGATTTTAGCATCATCGTGTTCTGTTTTGACACTGCGCATAATGATTCACCAATTCTTGATAGTCCATCCGCATTACTATGCTCGCTGCCTCTTCTATATTGAAGCTCGAAATCATATTCTGATAAGGACTAATTGGTTTTTTCGTTGTATTCATGAAAATCAAGGCTTTGTGATCTGGTCTTGCTATAAATCTCTTTCCATACAAATGCATGTTTGAAATCCATGACATACTCATGTAGTGCTAATAACTCTTTTCTAGTCACACAATAACCTTTTTCATATGCTGATCGATGCCGCGATCCATAATCAACTACTGCTTCGTCTCACTTCTCTTTTATTTGACTCAACACTGAGTCAATTGCTTCAAAGCTAGCATCTGTATTCAAAACAAACATGAGATTCTTTCTAGGGTAATCTAAAATTGGTGCTTTGCAGAGTTTCATTTTTAACTCGTTGAAACTTTTTTCACAACCATCAGTTCACTGTAAGCTTTTATCACATCCTGAAGTCACCGCTATTTCGGCATATCCTTTAATAAAACCGAAGATAATAATTAGCTAATCCAAGAAATGATCTTAATTTAGACGAACACTTTGGAGTTTCTGTTTTAAAATCTCTTCAATCTTCAAATTATTTGTTCTAATTCCTTCTGAACTTATAGTATGACCAAGAAAAGTAAGTTCCTTTTGATAAAATTTGCAATTTTCTGGGTTCACTTTTAATCCTGACTTCAGAATACGTCTAAAAACTTCTTCTTGTATTACATCATGTTGCTTCTTTGATTTCCCATATACTAAAATATCGTCAAGATATACAATAACACCGTTGAAAATAAAACCTTCCAGAAGTTTATGCATCAGTTTTTAGAATGTGGCTGGTGCTGTTTCTAAACCAAAAGGAATGCTAAAAGCTGTATATTTCCTAGAGATTTCATTTAATTCTACTTGATAGTAAGTCTGTCCGAGATCTATTGACGAAAATATCTGTGAGTCAGCTAAGCAATCGAGCAACTGGTGTATATCTAGCATTGTAAATGTAAATTTCTCTGTAACTGCGTTAAGTTGTATGTAATCCACACACATTCGTATTGATCCGTCTTTTTTTCAAACAATTACTAGTGGAGAGGTCCATAAGCTTTGGCATTGGATTACCACTCCTGTTTCAAATAACTTTTCAACTAATTCGTCAATTTTATGTTCCAAATGCATTGGTTGTAAAATCGGTGACCCATTGACAGTAATCTCATGGTTACATATTCTTGTGTGACCCAGATCAAATGTCTAAGCCATAAATATCGTTCTATATTTTCGTATCAAACTTCCAGTTTGTTGCTTTCTGGATTCTGAACACATTTTAACGCGTTCCTTGCTCTATCCTCAGTTGCATATTTTTCTAAAATCAGCGAAGCATCAATATTATTTACTTCCATTAGCTTAAATCCACAGCTCTTCATAACATCAATTTCGCCAATAAAATTTGGATGAATTCTTGCAGCTATTAGCACATTTATTAATCGACACTTACCATTCCAATTAACATTTATCCATGTTGATCCCATCGGTTTTGTATCTACTAAAACTGGTTTTCCAATCTTTTGCAAAAACTTTTACTCATAACTGTTACAGCAGCTCCTGAATCACATAGCATATCAATTTCAACATCTCCAACTTTCATTCTGCTTGACTGTCTTCCATCTCGCTTCTGATACTTCACATATTTTCTATCTTCATTTCTATTTAAATTATTATTTATTGGTTCAACCCCATTGACGAAATGTAAGCAACAGGGTTGCACTCGTTTTTTTGTTGCATAACCTCATGATTTATTACATCTTCTCGCTATACAAATCACTATTTTCATCATGAATGCACATAATTAGTCAATTATAATTTTGGCTTCCATTTTCTACACAATTTGACTATGAATAAGATTTATTTAAGGTATTCACCAATTTTCGGAACAGCCTATTTTCAAGTGATTTCGACACTTATTAATAAATGACAGTGTCAATATATGTGTCCATCTTTTCACATATTAAACATTTATTTTTCAATTGGCATTCTAAACGTAAGTGGTTGCTGTCACCACAACAGTAGCAATGAACCGGTGATAAAAATTCTTCTTTTGGTTCAGGTAATCCACGACACTTGTTGTATAATTTTCTTGCTTGATGTTTCATTGAAAATAATGGTCGAAATCTTAGATTTTCATTTATAATCTTCTTATTATTATATCTCCTATTAGAAATTGCTGGATTATTCTCATAACTATAACTTACTTTATTTCTATAATTTTTGTTAGACAGGATTGGTTCGGAAACAACATTTTTGTTTCCAAAGTTTTTTCTATCCATATTATGATATCTTGACGTTTGGCTATCTAAATTTCGATTCTGGTGAGCATTATTTAAATTATTCTGTTTCAACGCATCCGAGTAAAGCTTCTTTTGTAAAGCATCCACAAATATTTCTGACGAAGAATGTTGTACATATTCCTGACTTTCATATAATAACTGGTTTAGAAATTATTTTTTCTTTAAGCGCCGTACCTCTAGCTATTTTAGAAATAATATCTTTTACAATTTCTTAACGACTAATTCCTGAATCAAAAATACTTTCCAAAAATATTTCTTGTCCTGATTTAAAATATAGCAAATCTTTTATCTACTTTTTTGATTAATTTCGGTCAATTCCACAATCATATTGGTAATTAATTTCTTTATATTAAATGTATCTAAAAGCCATGATTTTGCTTCCTCTTTTGTAACTGCATCTGTTGTGAACTCATGCCATAAAACTCCAGCTTCATCAGACAGTAACAAATCAAAAACACTAATGATGCACAAGTTGCTCATTCTGATCCCTTTTTCGATATTTTTATTCCAATTTGATGTTTCTTCGATACCTCACCAATCATATTTTCGAATATTGAAATTGAATAAATCCTGTGGTCTTGTTAGCAATGCTTCAACTATTAATTTCTTTTCTTGCTGCCTTGTAACGGCATTAATATTTTTAGCGTGGTCACCAGTTGTAGGTTTAATATCATCCATATCAAAATTCGTAATTCCCCAATAATTATTTAATATTAAAACAACAGATATTTATTAATATCGTAACTAATCCTATTATGAAATATATACATTTTCAATAATAAAATTAGCCGAGCTCGCAGCACACTTTTCATATACCTACGGCACACGAGAGTGCCGGGGTACCCGGTTGAGAAACACTGCTATAGCGTATTGTATGAAAATTAACAAGATTAATAATTTAGACTAAATTTGATCATAAAATTCAAAAATTTCAAAGTGAAAATCATGTAAATTATAAAAATTTAAAACACATTTTATAAATCTAAATTTTATAATTCAAAATAAAAAAGTTCAAATTAAATGTATCAAATCTTGAAATGGAAAATTGAAATAAAAATGAGAACAAATCAAGATGAATGTTATTGAATTTTGTTTGAATATATTATTATTAGAAATGAAGTTAAAAATCTTCAAAACTTGATGTAAGAATATACTAGATTATTTGAATTTCTAAAATTTTATTTAGTATTCTTAGAAGCTTTATAGGAAACGCAATACGTGCTCGATTATAAACTTTGAGAAAAATGAAGTTAGTTTTTTTAATCAATATTTAATATATAATATTCGTAAATAATACTTTATAATTTAATACAAGTAAAGATATATTTATTATATCATAACAATAAATTTATTATCTACACCATCTGCGACTTCTTTTTACTTTAGTGAGAGGTTTTGCAATTACCAATGGCCAAAGTTTTATGCGGTATTGTGATAGTTTTGCAGACATATATTGTCTAAACCGATATTTTACACGAAAAGAAACAAAGCGCTCATCTATTCTTACATTCCTATCGGATAATATATTACTTAAAGGTTGAGAATTCACTTCCCAAAGATTCTAAATTGGCGCCAATTTAGTTTTATCGTCAAATCGAATAATAGTTTTTTATACAGTCAAATTTTGTAAAGCACAAACTTTCAATAGATTCACCATGAGATTGATAAAGTTTTTATTGAAATAAATTAATTTAGTAGTTGAAATCGCTCTTAAAGAGATGCTATGGCATTATCTAAAATTACATTAAAGACGTTCTTATAATTGTACTTTGTACTTATTACAATCTCACCTCTACTCTCATAAGCAAACATTTGTTTTTTACAGCGTAACCTTTCTTCAATAAAAATTGGTTCAACTTCCAAAGATTCAGCCGATTCTTTTGCACCCACTAGAGAATTTTCAAAACCAGTTACCTATATTCTGTAACATTCTGTACATGATTTCATAAGTCAAACTACTGAGGCTATATTCATGGCTGCAGACTGCATAGATTTACACGATATAAAACATTATACCAAGTAACAAGCATTACCAAAAAATAAAAGTAATTATTTGTTCAGATAATGTATAAGCTTCATGTTTAATGGAAATATCAGAAGTCTGTTTGACTCAAAGT
This sequence comes from Schmidtea mediterranea, assembly GCA_022537955.1. Classification (NCBI taxonomy): domain Eukaryota; kingdom Metazoa; phylum Platyhelminthes; order Tricladida; family Dugesiidae; genus Schmidtea; species Schmidtea mediterranea. The sequence continues at coordinate 5,600,455 of CM039682.1, read as the reverse complement.
TACTAAAGCATCGTAAGTTTCCACTATTTGATGCCGTATTGGTTTTAAACATTCAATTTGATTTTCCCACCGAGTTTCACAAAGAAGTTTAACTGTAAAATTAGATACATGATCTTTCAGTATGTTCCATCTAGATATTGAAGCTGAAAATAGTGTATATATTCGTTGGACAATTTCGAAAAATGATCGATTAAGGACAAGATGTTGCACAATTGCTTATGACATCCATATGGCATGAATAAAGCTCTTGGATTTAATTCACAAACTCGAGTTTGTACGCCTTTATTTTTACCCTTCATATTTGCACCATTATCGTATCTTTGCCCTCAACAATTCATTAAATTAAAATTTACATTTTCCAACAACTTTTGTAAAATTTGAAATAAACGTTATCCAGTGGATTTTTCAACAGTTTGATAAGTTAAAAGCGTTCTTTAATCTCATCGCTTGAAATATCAACAAATCTTAATGTAAAGGAGAGTTGTTCAGTATGGCTGATATCAGGGCCGCAGTCTAGAATTATACTAAAATAAAGAAATTAACTCAAATTGAATTCTTTTTCCGCAATAAGTTACATGAGATTCTTTAGAAGAAATACGTCGTAAATGCTCGTTTAAAGTTACATCGTATTTGCTTAACAGTTCCACTAAGCCCAAAATTTTTACATTTTGAGAAGTAAATAATCTGTCTGAAGAACCACGAAAAGATAAGTTATTTTTCGATAGGTACAAAGTTATGCTGCACATGCGATCTAACACAAGTCGACAGTGATCCCTTTCTCTAATAATTAAAGATTGTAAATTTTTATCAATAGCTTTATTTGTTTTAAGCCTACCAAAAGACTTTTAATTTTCGGATGAATTTTCAATCGATTTCAAATATTCAGTAATGTGTTTCCAGTTATTGATTCCAACAGTGGCCAATGATGATTTAGCTTTATCTGAATAATAAAACTTACAACAAACACAAAACACTTTATCGTAACTTGCTGAATATACTACCCTTGTTCGCAAATAAGATTCAAGTTATTTAATTTTCTGTACAATAATGATATCGAAAAACAACGATTGTTATGATCTCTTGGAAATTCAATAACATTTGTTAGGTGAGATTCTACATCAATTCCTACATAAATTATGCGATCACAAATTTTAGAATTAAGGATAACTGGCCATAGTGCAGAATCATTTATATCTATTTGAACATCACCAATAGCGGTAGAACTAGGAGGCTGAGATGTTGTTTTGAGACTACATTCTTCAGGCGTTTCTTCCATTTTCTTCCATCCAAAAAAAAATTACTACCAACTAATGACAGAAAGCAACCAATTTCTTCACTTTGTCTGGACTCTACTTGAAAATATTTCTTAAATACCTTTGTAGACTTTTCATTTTCTTGTTTAAATTGCAATTGTCTTTTTCGGTTTGCCGCATCCGATGGTTTATTTGCGGACATGATGGACTCTTAAATTAATTAATTTAAATTTATTCACAAGCAAAAGATGAAATTCTCATTTATTAACACTTAATAAAATAATTTTCAATTATCATTATGAAATAAATAAGATACAAGCAATTGTTACGCCACTGACAGTCAGTGACAGACGATAGACAACTTGTGAAAACGTGTTAAAAAGTGAAAATATACTCGATCAGTTCTCAGAAACTCAATTCATCAGTTAAATTAAGGGCTGGTGCCCGGTCCGCCCGTGGCTTGGGCCGGCACTTGGTACTTGTTTTTTATCCGACACCAAAAAATATTATAATAATAAGTAATAAAAGCAATGCATGAAATCACATTTAATTAAAAATGAATATAGTCTATTATCCCGGTGGCCCGAATGTTACAATACCATACACGATTATGTCGAAAGGATCAGAATTTCTCATTTTCACACGATTTCTTCACATGTACTCACAAATAACAGTCTATCATATGACGATGAATCCCGTTGTGGTGTTTATTTCTTTCCTTTGGAAATTTTCATGACCGTTCGATTCGTTGGGTGTTAGCACCGGTATTAGGATCGACTAAATGCTGGCTGTGATTGGCGGTTTCATGAGTGTAATCCATATTAGCTGCAGCAGATATTTCATTGTAACCGCGCCACTGATCAGACATAGTTGTTGTTCCCGGAAGAATGTATTGGGTAATTAAAGGCATCGGAGTGGCAGCACTTCTATCGATGACAGCCAACATAAAACCTTCCCCGGAATCGCGACTGATGCTGCCAAAAATCCACTGCTGTGGGAGCTGATTGCCCATGTAATTTTTACGTCTTTTGAAGAGGCTTTCGTCTATTTCAAATATGGTGTTAGGCCCTCCAATAACTACAGGGTTATGTAGAAGACTTTCTGCACAAACCTCGCGCATGTACATGTTCCAATCAATCACAGCAAATTACGAGATATCCAAGTCATTTTCACAGAAGTTGATGCTAGTTAGTTCCTTGCTCCAACATTAGATGAATAGTATGATTTGTCTGTAAGATAATTTCGATCCTTTCATCCATTTAAAATTTTTAAAAAATAATCACTGTCTACTTTAATATGATGCATTATAAGCTTTTTTACGTAGTGATGCCAACATTTAATACTAAAAAAATAAATTTTGGTGGTCGGATAAAAAACAAGTACCAAATTTAATAAGACTTTCACTTTATAATTTATCTTCTCTGATTGATCTTTTCCTTCATTAAGCTGAAGGCTCGTTCAGCCTCAGTTTCCTTCAAAATTTTTAATTCAGCTTGATTAAATGCAAAATCTAGGTTCAAATTGGTAATGGTTTTACGAATACAATCTTTGAGCTCATAAAATCTTTCCAGTGTTGTTAAAAAGCTATTCCATCTCGTTTTTGAGTCATATAATAATGACTTTTCTTTTTCAAACTGTTCGATCACATGTTTTTGCAAAACCTCATCATTTTTTGTAGGTGATTTTTTAAATATTTTTATAATCGTTCTAATTTTATTAATTAGACAATTGACGCTAGGATCTTTAATATCATTAATTAGAGAATCGTCCAACATGGTTTTAATACCCGAGTCATCTTCAATATCTTCATCGTCTTCAAATTCAATAGTTTCCTAGTCTTCAATTTCAATATTTTTCTGGTCTTGATTTTCAATTTCGTCGATTTCTGTTGGTTTATCTTTTTTATATAAAATTTGTACAACTGCTAATTGTATACCGTGAGCCATACACAATTGGTGAATAATATTTAAATTAGATCCAAATTGCGCATTACTGATGCACCATCTGTTGTGCAGCCGAAGATATCTTTTAAAGATATGTTAAAATTTTTCAATTTCTCAAAATTTCTTCACATTTTTATGCTGGCATTTTCCCGTGAATTCTGCTGAGGCCGAGGTTCCAAAAGGTTGTGCCATCGTGCACATTGATATTTAAATATCTACGATTTCTAATCGATGTCCACTCATCAAGAGTTAAACTGAATTTGATTAACTTGCGCTTTCTGAACAGTAATTCATCTGTTACTTCCTTCTTGGCATTTTTTACATAATTGATAACAATATTTTGTATGGCACTTGCAGATTTTGGAATATTTTCGTATTTTCCTTCAAGCAGCTTTCGTATATCGTATGATTTATATATTGAAATAAACGGAAGACCATCTACAGCGATCATACGCGATATTACAGCTGGCAAAGAGTCGTCGATTTTTTTCCGCAAAAACGATATGATTTGACCAGAACGAATAGCTTCCAATGTTTCGACAACAGCATCGTTATTGATGTGATCATGGTCTCTTTTTAATAAATTATCCTTTTCTCGTTTGAAGTATTTCCATGGCGTTTCTTTCTTTCCGTTCATTGTGCTGTAAAATAATTATTTCAAAAAATATAATCGATACAAAATAAATAAGTAATAAAAAATAATTAAGTAATAAAAAATAATTAAAAATTTACCTTTTACAGAAACTTTTAACGTCAAAACTTTTATGTATTGTTGAATTGTGTATAATAATGTTCACACGAAAAAATCTCAACGAACTTGACGAACCGATTCTTTTTATGCTGCGCGTATTACTGATCAGCAAAGATGTCAAAACAAAACTCTATAAATTTGGCGACTCTTTTGGGAAATAGACCGAAAAAGATCTTGCCTTTCCGGCCGGCCATTTTTACCTGCTATTCAAAAGAACCGTCAAATGTATCGGAATTACTTCCGGTGGCCATTCGCTGACTCCAATCCGTCCAGATAAATTAGATATATTGGCGGTCATAAAATATAAAAGCTTCTTAGAAATGTACACCCATCTGTTTTGTGTTGATGTAGACGTAGACCATGAAGTGCCAGTCAGCAAAGAAATAGGACTTAAAATATAATTAAAATATATCATTTTTAACGAAATTAATACATTTCGGTAATTATCGGTTTTTTATTTTGTAATACCGGTAATACCGAAGAGGTAGTTTTCATCAAAAACCGGCAATACCGGTTTCGGTATTACCGGTAATGGAATCCCTACTACTGATCTATAGTTTGATCTGAGATTCTGTCTCAGCTTTCTATTTTCTCTCATTTAAACGTTTTCCACATTTTGGATTTGGACCTTGGCAAACATAGGATGTAAAAAATTGAGCTGGTAAACAAGAAAGGAATGATTAAAAATGCTTTGTCTTATGTTAGCATAAAGTACCCAACCATTGTAAATAATGTGGAATCCAGGTAAAATATTTGCGTGGAAGTTTTGCCGTTCTCCTGCATGGCACCTGTACAAGAAAAGAGATGTTTACAAATCAGGTTTCACACGTCATATAAGAAGTTTTTTTTACCTACCAACACCTGTTTTTTAATAATATCTCAATTTTCCTTGACAAATTTATCATCTCCGTCTAAATAATTCTTAATGTAATCTAAAATTTGCAACATTTGGAAGCTTTTATTATTAATTCAAATATTTAAAATCGAACATATTCTATAATCTTTTCTAAAAATTTTGTGTAAAGATATGACAAAGTTATACATTTTTAATAATTTGTAATAAAATATAATTAATTACACTTGACTTCAAATTCGTTAATCAAAGTTATAAAGGGATTTTAAAATTTACAATTGAGAATTTCTTTTTCTGTGAAAATGGACAACAATAAAAATTTATATAAATTATGTAACTACCACCATTTAAAAATAATCCTTGCACTCTTTATAGTATCTAGGTTACTAAGTAAGAGTTACAGAGAATTAATTCGAACTTAATTCCATTATTCTTACACCAAAGTTATATTTAGGTAGACCATGCCAATTAAAACGTCTTTCAATTTAAGAAGCTGAATTATTAGGTGAGTACTACCAAACCTAGTTTCCTGGCTTATTATTGTTCATTTTACTACTGGACACTTTAATATCGCATCAACCTTAGATGTTATTGAATAAATTACAATTTTACATATTAAAGCAATTACATATTTGTCTTTAAATCCATTACAAACGGCAAGATGTAATGTATGTACTACGCACCACATGTGATCTTTAGTAGTGCTTTCCAACCTTTTTTGTTGTACCACCAAGCCAAAAGTTTAATTCTGTGAGTACCCCTAGAAAAAAGTAATTAGAATGTTTTTTTAAGAAAAATAATCATTTTAGTTTTGATCATATATACCCCTTTAATACTATAGAAGGAACTATATCTATAATATGAATATTTACTAAAATTATTATTGTTACTCAAATCAAATAAGTTTAATTTAATTGAAAACTATTAATTTATTTAAATTTTTTTATATAACATGAAAAGATTAATTAAGTCACTGATAAATCATAAAATTTATATTTGATCAGTTTAATGCGAGTACTGGGCTTGCTTAAATTTGCATAAGTCTTTAATACCAGGCTTTATTAATGCCAATTTTAGACTTAAGTCTGATTCAATTTCAAGTTTCGATCTGTTTTTTAAATATATTTTCCTTGGCAACAATAGTCTTACCTCTAAGGGTGTGCGTATTATCATTGCTACTAAATTTAGTTATAATTTCATAGAGATTATTGTAATTATGACTGTTTCAATACATTGTCATTTAGATGGCCGTGAAACGGGGGGCCATTCAAATCAATTTACATTATTAGTTTACTGATATATTCATTTCTCATATATTAGGGTGGCCCTTTGCATAGGGCAAAAAAATGAAATTCATAATTTGAATTCTGGCACCCATCCAATCTGTGCCAAATATTGAAATAATGAATTGTGTAAAACATCATTACAATTGAAGAATATTTAGAGGTGGCCCTCAGGCATTGAAGTTTTGTATGTACCACAATTTCAAGCTCGATAGTTGATATTGCAAATTGTTAAAGGTTTCTTACATTTTTAAATCACATTTATTCTACACACAACAGCCTGAACAGGTTAGTTTACTGTACAACAAATAAACAATAATGTCACTGATTCATAAATAGCTCCAACTGAAAATGTTAAGAATTATGTCTCTGCCAACTGTTCTTCGCTGTATTATTATTTCACAGTGTCAGATTGTTGACCACTAGCACAAGTCGCCAGGTTTCGTTTGGTACAGTCAGGGAACTGGCGCCTATGTTCATTCACAATTTGGAGAAGGAACTGGAGTTGATCTTCATTCTTGGTCAATTTCTTATTAAAATCCTGAATGAGAGCAACTCCACGCTCAGCCCTGTCATTGACGACTGCCAAGCTCTTGACAATGCCCAGCGCTCGCGTGTATGACTCATCTTGTTCCCAATCAGATGGATCCTTGTTGACCAATGTTACAGGTAGATCAAGCAACTGGAACAGTTTCTTGGAGTTCACTGTGCAGAACTTCATCTGATCGACTGCAAGTTTTACTTTTATCGAAGTACTCATCAACTGCATCATCATCTGAAGATAAAGCAGTTTTAAGAGCAGTCTGGCTCGAATATGCTTCAATTTCCTCTTGTGATCGCTTCTTGCGCTTCAGTTCTGCCTCCTTCCGATCCTGACGACGGCGTGTCTTCAGTTCTTCCACCTCGTCAACAGCTCCAATTGAACCTGGCCGGCCTTCCTGCCTTTGAGAGAGGAGGAACGCTCTATCTTCAGGAATAGTAATCAAAGTCAGTGCATCCGAATGTGCGATGTCAAAGAGATTGTCTAGCCGTGAAGTGAATTCATCCTCCTTCATCTTGTGTCCATCGGTAATCCGATTCTTGTGCTTTTGGAGACCTTTCCATTCAGCAAAAAATGCTTCCAACTTGTCGATGCAATGTTTGGCTGCTCGAACTGGAATGCCAGCCTTATGCCAAAATCCAAACACCTTTTCGATGGTTTGTCGACTAGAGTAACGAACGGTCAGATTCTCAACTTTGTGAAGATGCATGAAATAACCAAAAGTTTGGCGATGAGATGGCAACTTTGCTCCCAGAATGTTAGACTCCGCTGAACCGAGCAAGTAGACATTTGATTTTCCTCTGGTCTCCATTTTTAATCTATAAAAATAAACATTATATCAAAAACTGACAAGTGACAACACAGAATTATGGACTAGGCGTTTACTAATCACTTCAAATAATGACTATTGAGTATTGAGTAATGAGTAACGAATGATAGAATAATGAATTAACAGAAGTAATTAAACCCATTCAAATAATAGACAAATTGGATTAATAGAAAAAATTACTTTTACCTTGAATGCAAGCAATCCACTTGAATCCACTACAATCCAGCGAGACCAATCTAGCACACTAGTGCTGCAATTAAAGACTTGGCAGACACAGATAAGTATTGACTAAGCAATTCAATGATAGCAGTCAAATTATTTATTATTTAAAGGTTGTAAGCTTTTTTGCAAATTTGCACACTGTCTACTGTACCAAAGAATATTTATTTTTTCATTGGGATGATGCAATGATGATGTAGTATGTAAGTTAATATATTGTACAGTTACAATACATCATATTTATACAAAACACGAAACAGGTTTAAAACTTAACGATTTATTTAAATTTCACGGATTTAGTCAAACTTCAAAGCTTGAGGGCCACCTCTAAATATTGCCCAATCTGCATGATTTTTTGCACATAATTTTATTTCTGTAAGTGGAACATATTAGTGGGGTGCCAGAAGATGATTTCAAACTTTTTGTTTTAAGGGCCACCCTATCATATATGGTATACTACTCCAGTAACCACGGTAACTGGGAAGTTTAGAAAATTTGCTCTTGTGAATGTTCGAATTTCTTTATCAAAAGTTGAGATGTATCTTTTGCCATCTTGCTCTGTGTATAAATTTTTTGTCGCCCCGTATTGTCGCTGAAGATTTTGGCAAATCAAACGCACGATTCAAGATCAAATCAATCTCTTATATCAATATTGAAAAATGATTTTTTTATCTATCAGTGTGAAATTAGAATTTTCCATTTGAAATTTTTTTAAATAATAATACCTCGACTTAAAAGTGTTAACAAATAAATTTTTGTTAATGAATTGTTTATTTAGGTGAAATGAAAATATCATAACCACGGACAAAGTAAATTTACCAATTTTATTTAAACATTTTTTTGAACTCAGTAAAACTTTATGTGAAAAGGTGTATATGTTCATCCGATTCTTATTCGTGGCTGTCCTGTAGTATCTCATCGGTTAGAACTGAAAATTTTAATTAATCTATTTTAAATATGTACAAATACAGCATGGAAACCGCACCAAGTTCAATTACAATTCATTATCATACATAAAATTAAAAAAATTAACACGATTCCGTTAGTAGAATAAAAAAGACCCACTTAAATATAGAACTCAAGGAAATACAAATATTTTTTTTTAAATAAAGCAGAATTAAATTGCTTTAGTTCAAACATCTTCAATGGGAAATCCATCATGACGGAGAAATAATAAAATAAAGAAAATAGAGTTTATTATTATGGTTGTATTATCAAACGAAAGAGCCATAATTAAATCCGCCATGTTGGATATCGAATAATTAATAAAAAATTAAATTATGAATCATAATAAAAATTGTTGGGTTATGAGTCTTGTAACCTTGGTCTTTTCTTATCGTCATCTTGTCCTCATTAACCAAACATACGAATAAATTATATTGGAGGATGTGCTGATATAAGCTAGGGATTAAATGCTGTAGAAGTTGATTTTTTTTAATCTGGAAGACATTATGGACGTAAATAATATTTTACAACCTATGCATTGAATTTATATAAATTCATCATTAGTCGTTCACGGTGATGAAATGGGTTATTTCTGCCCAACTTGTATGTTGAAAAATTTGAAAGAAAAAAATATTTTCTATGTTACTGATGACAAGAAATATCATAAATTAAACAAATACTTTTCGAGTTTACGAATTATACTGTATCAAATTTTAACTTTGTGAAAATTCCCAATCAATATATAATGTTTCTGGAAAACACCAAAGTTGTGTGTATCAATAATACTTATTGGCAGCTGCAAACTATTTATCCATTTCACAAATTTACTTTTAAACAACATAATTATGGTCCTAACAAGGACCGTTCTCACATTGCTACAATCAGAACATGTGACACAAGAGGACCGGTTTTTCGTTCACATTAGAGTTTTCGATTAATTGAACGAATGAATATTGAGCATTTTAATTTGTAACTGATCAGTCGGAATTGAACTAAAATTAAAAATGATAATAATTTACATATTTACTGCGGAGACAATGTGGCGAATTACATTTTCAGACAAATTATGGAGAACTAATTAATAATTTACCTATTCTAAATCAATATTTTTTAGTTTAAATACGATATTATTAGAACAAAAATTAAAAACTTGTTGTAAGAATGAATATACTAGATTATTTCTAATTTCTAAAATTTTATTCAGTTAGAAGCTTTGTAGTAAATGTAATTCTAAACTGAGAAAATTTCATCATGTTTTCAAAAATGTAGTTAGTTTTTATTTAAATTTTCTCTGCATATTTATAACAGTATCATATCAGTATCAAACAATAAATCATATTAATTATTTATTTAAGGTATTTTTAAATTGTAAGTTGTACATCATCTTCTTTTGTGGTTTTTCGCTTTTATGCTCGGGTCAATGACTGTATGATTATGTTTTACCCACTTTTTCACAACAAGAATATTTCAATTTAACTAATAACCATTAAGTTTGATAAATTGGATACGGTTAAAAATTTAAGGCATCTAAGATTGTTTATGCTTTCCAGTCTACTTTTTAATGATATTATTAGATTTTCTTGGACAAATTTATCATTTCCATCTAAATATTTCTTAATGCAATCGAACATCTGCAACATTCTGAAACTATATATACTAAATTATATTGATATATAATGTAAATGTAATAAATTATAATGCGTGAAATCTTATTTATGTTATTTACCATAAACCGTAGATTTATATTATGTGAAACTTTATTTATTTTTTAGACTGGTGAAAATCTGTCTATAAAATGTTTATAATAAATTATCTACATAGGATTTATAATAGTTATACTAATTATTTCCTTTTTATGTCCTTTATTAATATTTTAAAACTTATGTCAATAAATAAGATAAGAAAAACAGAGGCTGTGTATAATAGTTGCATTATTCTGTTAATTAAATAAAATACAATATACACTAAAATCAATCACATAAAATATAGTATTGTAAGATAAGAAGTAAATACAGTATAAGTCGAAACAAAAATTAATTATCTATGGTAAAATAATATAAGGTAATTGATAAAGCAGAATACGATTGTCAAATATAAGCAGTTATTGTCAAATATCTACAATCTGGGAATATGTTGGCTTGGTTCGGCACTGTAGATTTATAATTTAGGATTTGATAACCTTTCTTCGGTGTATATGTTCATCCGGCACTTATTCTGTCCTGTCCTTATGAATTCAGTATAAATTCTTTAATAATTTTTATTTAACAATCTTTGTCATCCAGTTGTTTAACTAGATGATTTGGATTATGATAATGTTATTATCAATTATCACAAATAATAGTAAATGAATAACATTAATTTTTACTAATTAATATCTTTCACGATGAATTTATTTCCATCTAAATAATTTTCAATGCGGTAATTTTAAATTCACTGAAGATAACAAAGTATAAATGAAAAAAAAAATTAAACTGCTCTTAATTTTTGCAGCCTTCACTCAAAAAACTAGCAAATTATAAATAATAAATAACTTTACCTTAACTGACGATGCATTTATTTATTAATTAATAATAAAAATTCCAATTACTTATTTAAATTCCAAAATAAAAATCTTTAATATCTAAAAATAGTATTGTCCAGCTGATTCAAACCGTATACTTTAATTTTTAAATAGTTCTTAGCAAAACAAAAATATTTTCGACACAGTGATTTTAAAATATAGTTTGAAAATACAAAATAAAAAAAATATCAATTTTAAAGGTGCATAGCTGTAAAATGAAATTCCCGTAAAATAGAATTCCCGTAAAATGAAATTCCCGTAAAATGAAATTCCCGTAAAATAGAATTCCCGTAAAATAGAATTCTTGTAAAATGGAATTCTTATAAAATTGAAAATATAAACAAGGCGTTTAGTAGATAATAAAATCAACTAAGTAACGATTTTATCTATAATTAAAACTTAAAAATATTAATTTGACATAATTTTCAAACTTTAATGAACATAATAAGTTTGTAAAAAAAAGAAGACACTTGTGACAATTGTCAATGATTATAGGTTTTAAAAAATTGTCAAGGCGGCGATCAAAACGAATATTACATATGCATAATTTTAGCGTGGAACGTCACATGTATAATCAGAATTTGGAGGAAGCAGATTATTGAAACGAGCACATCATTGATAGAAAATCAACATTATGAAATAATTTAATACTATCCTACGACATGAAATATCTCGGGATCTGTTTGTGTCAGCCACAGCTTCTCACAGATTTCCATGAAGATTTCTGTTAATATTTTTGTCATAAGACCTTTAAAAAATTATTTTCTATATAGAATTCCATATTCGTTGGCGATCGACTGTAAATAATTAGGTTTGCACCACTGGTATATAACAATGATGGGCAAGCACGACTCTTTATTGAGTCGAGTGCTGCTCCCAATAAAGTTTTAGACTATTTACAAATCAGACACAATGAATTGACATTATTGTCAATAAAACCATAATTTTCAAATGATGCTTGGTGAAAGTTTCTATTTTCGACTTCGTACTTTCATTTTTTGCTATTATACACATGATATTAAAAAATTTAAATAAATTTAATTCCGAAATCTGAAATTAAAATAAAATAATTACTTTGCGTTTCGGAAAAATTATACTCGTAAATAATTTTAAAAGCATGATAAAAGAAACTTACTTTATTATTTAGTCATTCAAACAGACATACACGACCACCCACAAAGTCGAAAATTTAGCACAGGTCGATATTGCACAAATCAGTCGAAGTTAAGAAATAGTGTTAGCAGTGTAAATGATAAATGCGTGTTATATGAAAGAACCGAATTCTTACCGTAGCTCTTCAACGTATATACTGGTTAATACGGCTATACATATTTATGACACACACACACATATATATATATATATAAATATCACATATTGCTAATGTATCTACAGCAATAGTCGGTTTGATTCTAATTTCTTCAAATTTTTTGTACTACAGCTTAAACTCATTCTAGAGTTTTTTTGTTACAATCAATATCTTTTTGATAAAAATCAATTAGGTTATTAAAGTTTTGAAATTCTTCGTTCATTTTTTTAGCTTAATATCCGTATGAATAAGGCAGGGAAATGATTTTAATATATGCCTGAATTATTAAATTTATCATTCATTTGACTAATTGTCTGATCTATGCGAATATATTCTTCTGCGTTTGTAGTTGGAACACTGCATCGATGCATTTGTCTCTGTCATCCGTAGTACATGAATTTCTGTCTCAGATACTTTATTAGCTAATAAATTTGCGTCTCTAAATAGTACAGAAAACACGTTTTCACAATTTTTAAGTTTTTCTTGAAGCAGTCCGATGCAAGTTTCTGCATATTTCAATTTTTGTCGATATTAATGCTTTACATAGACATATCGTAATTAAATCAGCTTTGTCATCGCCGCATCATTATAACCTCTGATGGACCTCGATATCGTCACAGAACTGAAAGGTCTACATGGAATTAAAATTTAAATATTCAGTATTGATATCATATTTTATTTAATCATTTTTCGTATGTAAATTTATTATAACAACTTTGGGAAATACTACACCAAAATGATATGCAAATTTTTTAATTGATTTTTTCCTAATTCAATGTCACTTAACTTTTAAATACCCCTTGTATCTTAAAAGATGCAACCGTTAGAACCTACGTTTCTAAGTAAATATTCAAAATTTTACTTTAATAAAAAAATATAATAAAAACATTAAATAAAACAAAATAAATAATAACATAATTAATTAAAACAAATAATTAATAAATTTCGCACGCAATATACATAGAAAAATAAAGTAAAAATACAAAACCGCCTATAACCTTGCAAAATAAGGTTTAGAAAATACACTGGCGGAAGAGGCGACCAGAACAAAAATAAAAATCAGCAAAGATAAAAAATGTAAATTTAATAAAAATAATATTAAAAAATTAAGAAAAATAAATAGAAAAAGAGAAAAATATAAAATTAAATAAAAGGCCTTAAAAACCTCGAAAAAATGGCCAAAAAAGATTCGAAATTAGCTGATTGGTCGCACACACGCACGAAAACAGTATAAATATAACAGCCATTTTCATAATATTAAACCTTAAAAACTAAATTTTAAATTTTAAAAATTCGAACTTTGAAATTTTTGGTAAGCTTGTTAATTTGTTTAATACATTTTTATGTAATGTTTATAGTTTTCAATTTTAAAAATTTTTTATCATGGATGGCCGCGATACTTTTTAGTATCTGCGACAGGTCCCCCTAAATTTAATTATATATATGCTAATCGTGGAGAATGGCAAAGCAATATTCAATTGCGGCCGTTAAGTTGGCAGGACGTTGATGTGTTGCTTTGTCACAATCCACCCTTCGGTGTCTGCTTAGTCTGGTTAGGCCTTGTTGCACTGATCAAAACAATCAAAAACAACCCAAGCAAAAACCGACGTCGCCGTGAACGACGCCGAGCTGAGGAAGTCGCTCTCCTAAACAATGCAGCTCAGATCCTTGAAGAAGCGGCAATTCTAGTCGCTGAACAACATCCCCAATTCGTCAAATCGGACGAAAATCCGTCGGCAGCAGCGAAATCCGAAGAAAACGCAACCCTAATCTGTGCCGATAAAACGGATGAATTACGAATTCGAGTAAATATACCCCCCATCTCAGCTCCCACATCGGGGGCCGACGAAAATCGAAAGTCCTCAACTTCTATCGGCTATTGGACGGACGATTTGGGGGACGAGCTCTGCCACTCGGTTCCCCAAGTCGGATCCAACGAATTAAATTTTTAACGAAAGCGGAGATTTCCTGTGGATATCGACGAATGAAAGCCTGATTTTGTTGAAAACCGGATTTTATTTTTTGTTATACAGGTAACCCTCGATTAACACGGTACTTGAATAACACGATTTCGCTTTAACACGGTTAAAATATCGCGGCACACCCTTGTCTAGTACGATATTTTTTAGTACAGTTTTGATTTTACACGGCTTCAAAATTAATGAAAACCCTTAATTAACACGGTCTCGATTAACACGATTTTAATTAGCACGGAGTATTCTTGGAACCAAACTATCGTGTTAATCGAGGGTTACCTGTACTAATTTAAAATCAATCTATGACTTGATTATATTTTCTTTTATTTTATTGTTTTTCCTTTTGTAAATTTTGTAATTGAAAAATAAAATTTTTATAATTATGGCTAATTTTATAATAACTTTTGATATTTCTATAAATAAATGAGGAAGGGATGTATGTAGTCTTGCCTGAGTATAAAGTAAGATTGGCGAAGTTTGATGCATGCGAGAAGTATGATTGGAAAGGTTTATCTAACTTAAAATATTGAAAATGAAACAATTATAATTATCGTAAAAGTAGCTTTTAAGCCTTTATAAAGAGTATTTTGGGCAATTAAAGAATAAGTATAAATAAAGGGATAAATACAAATCTTAAGAGGACTTTATTTTCCCTTAAAAACAACCAAGAGACCTTATTGAACTTAAAAACAGCTGATTTAACAGCGATTAAAATTATTTACATAAAAAAGTTTAAATTTTCGAATGTTATCTAAAGAAAAGATTCTCCAATTTAAAACAAAACTCTACGTTAATAATACTAATTTAAAATTTTAGTAAATTAGGGAATTAAATCTAACGCTTAGAAAATTAGAGAAATTAAATTTTTGGAAACTCATTAACAAAATTTTTCCTTCAGAAATTTCTTAAATTACACCGTTTCAGTTATATTAATGAATTAGTTAAAATAAGGTTGTTTTAAATTGAATTATTAAATAACGAAAGGGAACCAATGCCATTTAAGCATGTTTTTCAACTCCAGTGAACGTTAGCATTTACCGATGAATTAAATGAGACCTTAGGAGAACTCCACTCCGGTCGCATACAAAAGATCAACGGTAACGGATGAGGTCAAAATTGTGGGGCGTCTGGGAGAGCAAAAAAATTTCCATAGAAAAGTCAAGAGTTGGTTGGAGAAATGGAGTAAACTAGATGAGCATAGATTAAAACAAAATTAATTCTACCCAGTACGCCAACAAAAGGTAGTTTTAGTATTCGAAGAAATTAATGTTTAAAGTGTACATTCTAATTTTTAATAAAACAACTTTGGGTATTTAAGGGTTTACACAAACTGATCCCAATCTGAAATTTATCTAAATTAAACTTGTATGTATATTAAGAAATAATATATTATTTAAGCAAATTGAAATAAATAAACAACGATAATCAGTATCATAAAATATAATAATAAATAATTCAAATTTAAATATTATTAGTATCCGTAGTGGTCATTTGGTTAATAATTTGACTTAAAATTTGTATATTCTAATTTAAATGGTATGTTGGATGATGAGGGTAAGCCCATCACCGCATTTGTCCTGAATAAATATTTCAAGACAGGGCCTAGAAAATACATAGTGAATTTATGTGCTGAAATTCGAATCTCAATTCACAAAACGAACCCTCAAACCAATCTTCAAACAAGCTGCTATTATGACATTATTGTGATTTTATTTTTGAACAATAATCGAGCAAGTATTTTATTATGCGTCGTGTGTGATTTGTTTTAATTAGTATCCATGTTTTATTCGATGTGTTGTAATATATATTAATATTTGTATAACATAATAAATTATTTTATTTCGTATCATATGTGATTTTTTTTTCTGTGTAACATAATTAATACAAAAGGGAATATAATTTTAAGTTTAATAAAAAATATATTTCTCAAAAATTACATGAGTATTAAATAAATAAAACCTTTTTTATTTTTTGCATAAAAGTTACTTGAAAATAAAAATACATCTTAAAAATTTCATGAGTATTAAATAAACCAAACCGACTGAAAGCTAAAATAAATAAAAAATCTTAAATAAATAAAAATATTTTTTTTAATTAGACAGAAATTTTAGTATAAATAAGACAGTAAATTTAGTTGAAAGCGCCCAAAAATAATTTAGATTCCACGATCTTGCACGGTAAATCCTTACAAGGTCTTAAACTAAAACAGATAAAAACGTTTTACATATATTTTTTTTGCACGCAGACATAGCACGCACTAACATACAAAAACACAACACAAGCATCGTAGAAAGGAATTAAAAGTTAAAGATTGTGAAATTGAATTGTAAGACAATTTGTTTGTAAAACTTATATTCTTGGTAAATTTTTAATTGCTGTTTAATAAATTTTTATATATAAAGACTTTGTTTTATCTATATAAGAACACCAGTGAAAGTTGAGACCTCAACAGGTACAAGGTAGGTAAATTGTGGTTCGATTACTGTCAATAGGTATTTTATGATTGAAAATTATTACAGTGATACTACGGATACTACCAATTGGGGTCTAGTGTGGGTATTGTTAATTAATTAACATACCGTAATATTGATGTTCCCAGAATCTCAACTTGACGCCCTATATAAATAAGAACACAAAAATCGGTTTCAAAGTTCCTGTAGCGGCGCCTTTACTTGGTCTGACATCCACCTTTCACTGTCTAATTTTAGTCAAAGTTTGTCTATCGATTGCTGTAGTCGTTTCACTTGCTCTGGGCGCATCCAAGTCTGTTCCATATGCCTATATCGACGCACCTGATCTTACGCTTGCTGATTTTGAGTGTTCGCCTCTTCGTGGTATTTGGCGACAAAAAGTTTTTATCATCAAAATTTGCAGTCAAGTTAATGCCCAGTTTCAGTGTGTGGAGATATTCAGTCTCAACTTTATGATCCTGTGGAATTATTTAAAATAGTTAGAATAGCTCCTGATACAAATTATTTATGCAAGATTTTGTTAATAAAGATATGATCCTGCATAATCTTGATAATGATACCGAAGAAATCACTCAAGATCATAATTCTATATTTGATTCCTTAATTTCAGATGAATTCGACTCTGATTTCTCAATCAATAGTGAAAGTCTGAGTTTTGAGAAATGTTTCAGTGCATCATATCGATAATAGTGTCTAAAGCAGTGATTCTCAACCTTTTTTTGCGGCACACAAAGAAAAAGATTAGTTTAAAAATTATTTACTTACCTATAACACACTGCTAAAAATAGTTTATGATAATGATTTCAAATGTGCGAATTTAAATAATATGTACTATAAAAATAACAGTACGTTTATTAATGGATTAATTACAGATTAATAATAAGAGTACTTTTAATGCGAAATTTGAGCTTGATGCTTTTTGATAATGTCATTTATATTTGGCCGTAAAAATGACAATGCTATTCTCATATCGTCTTCTACATTTAACAATCTTGATCTTTTTTTAGTTTTAATGTTGGTTAATGCTAAAAATCCGAATTCACACAAATAAGATGTGTAAAATTGTAATAATATGTTAAACGCTTTTTTGGATATTATTGAATAATCGCATCTAATTTTAATCCAAAGTGAATTAATTGATTCTTCTGAATGTTTTAAAATTAAATCTCGATTATTGGAAAGCAAAATCCTCTTCATTCAAAAATTAATTCAAATACAGAAGTATCCGTTCTGAGAAATGGATTACGAACCCAATCAAATTTCTTTATATCTGATTTTGGGAAATATTGAATAATTCTCTCTTATGTTGTCAAATGGTCAATAACAATTATTTTAATAGTTCTATAACAGTCTTTTGAGACTGGCTCAAACTTTTTCAAATTGCCTTTCTGAGCTTTATTATTCCTTTAAGTTATTTGTTTTTGGAATCCCACCAGCTTATCGGTTGAGTTTAAGATATTTTCATTAGGCCATTGTATACTTGAATTTATGTTATTAAAAATAACAAAAATGTCTGATAAGCCAGTTTAGTACACCGTATTTTATCTTCCAACAAATGAACAAAATCATAATTTTTATCTTGTTCAAAATACATTTTCATTTCGTCTTTTAATTCCAGCACACGAGATAAAACCTTTCCTCTGGACAACCACCTTACTTCCGTATGCAGTAATAAGGATTCGTACTTGGCTTCCATAGCTTGGCATAATTTACTAAATAAGCGACTTTTTAATGGTCTTGATTTTATATAATTAATCATTTTAACACATTGTTCCAGAACTTTTTTCAATTCTGATGGCAAATATTTTGTAACAAGTGCTTCTCGGTGCAAAAAACATTTGGTAAACTAATATATCCCCATTCAGCTCTTTAACATGTGCTACAAATCCTTTTAGATTTCCAGTCATAGCTGGAGCACCATCGGTACAAATGCCAATACATTACTTCCACGAAACTTTAATTTCTTCTAAATATAAACTAATTACATCAAAAATGTTTGCCAGTTGTAAAATCAGGTAACTCCAGACAACATAAAAATTGATTAATTATATCATTTTCGTGGATAAATCTAACGAATGCAATTAATTGAGCTTTTCCTGTAATATCTGTTGTTTCGTCGATTTGTAGAATAAAATTTGAATTTGTAAGAGGTTTTTTGTGACATATCTTTAATTCTGCGATGGATTGTGTCATTCGAAAGTGGTATTTTACAAATTTATTTAGCTTTTATCATTTGTCGAAAGTGAAGTATGATTAGTCAACAAGTAACGTCGGAGTTTTCCAGGAACCATATTTGATGATTTACAACCACATATCACACACTCGGGAACAACTTCGTCATTTTCCATTGTCTAGGTAAATCAAATTTCGAAAAAACGTATTTCCGATGAACAACGTATTTTTTGGAGCAAGAAGTATTTTTACTTATAATGGGAATTTGCTCATTAACTTGGTCGCTAACGTTATTATTATCATTATTGAAATAGTTAAGCTTTCTTCTTTTTAACCATTTATCCATTTTTAGAAGGCTGTTAAAATAAAAATAATATTGTCGAAGCATTATTAAAAAAGGCGAATCTTACCTTTAAATAGGATTTATTCACGTTTTAGAATACAAATTTTTTTATGGATTTAAATATCTATTCCTGTTAAAAAGAGTTTTCTATTAAAATTATATTTAATAATATTAACATAACTATATATATATCTAAAATTTGGCGGCACACAGAAGTGCCACGGTAGAATCACTAATCTAAAGTCGAGTTTAAAGAATATTGAATAAGACCGTTTCTAAATTATTGGCATCTTATATGACATCTTATGTGTGATGATTTAAATCTAATATAGACAATTTCATTGGACTATGTGGAATTTCCTACCATTTCTTATCGCAGTTATTTGAACATCAAGATATTGCCGACGAAATTCAATATAACGGTTGCAATCCTGAAATTCGCAATTAACTAAAAGAATCATCAGTCATTATCACTGATTTCCAAACTCTCGATGAGTTTTATGTGCAACTGAAATCAATGAAAACCCGCCATAAGTTATTTCTACAATAGAAACACCATTACTTAACTGTTCTGGAATTACTGATACTGGTTTTTTTAATTTAAAAGTATAGTTTATTTGTTTTTTCAATGTATTTATCAAGTTTCTTTTGTTAGTTTTCTATTTTGATAACCGCTGCTTTTTTCACTCTTTCAGTTAATTTTTATACTTAAATTTTAAAACAATAGCTCTGTAAAGAAATAAACTACTAAAATGTAAAAATCGTGTATCATAGAAATTAATTACTTTATAAAATAATCTAAGTTATAAATCTACTTTTTTAAAAATACATTAAATCCAAATTAACTCTTTGTTTAGTGAATGTTAAATGATAATATGTTATTTTTAGATAATTTAGGATAATGAATTTTATTTGATAAAAATAATTTGAGAAATTGAAATTAGATGAAAACATTTTGATAACGGTAAACACAAAAATTTTGGATATAATTTCGATAAAACTATTTTAATGACTCAGGTGAAAAAAATTATAAATTTAGATGAAAACATTTTTACAACGCTAAACAGTAAGATTATGATGAACTGAAAATTTGAATAAAAATATTTTGATGACTGTGATCAAATAAAGAAAATGCCGAATATATAATTGATCATTAAAATTAATTTCTTTTTTGCTTTGATAATTCATCACAGTAAAATTACTTTAAAAAATTAAAATAAAAAAATTATACGAATAATATGATGCTGTGTAACTTTTTATTTGTTTCAGAAAACAAAGAATCTATTCCAAATCAAATTAACATTTGTGATAACTGTGTGAATTCGTTGATCTCAATAAATCCTTATTGATGACAGTTATTTTGTGTTTTTTATATAATGGGGTTGTGTGAGCCCGTTTTATCCCATTATTTAAATATTCATTTACAAGCTGGTTTTCGTGGTGGGTGTCTGTAATCTAGTTAATCTGAGGCCTCTGTGAATATTTATTTTTTGTGCTAGAAATCATTGATTAAATGGATGTTCAAAGCATATGTGTACTTTTCAAAATTTAACAATTAAATCTAGTTTAGTCTTAATTTTCAACCAAGAAATAGCTTTAAGCACCTAATTATTGACCGTTAATTATTTTGATGATCATCCTGTTTTGTCATATTTATTTCTATTATTGGTTTATTTATATAATACACAAGAATTGAATGAAACCAAATCTAATATATTGAGAAATACTTGCACTTTCGATTTTCGAGATGACGATTTTATTGTATTTTTTTAATTGTGTTTGGGGAACTAAGAATTTTTTTAGTTACTTTGGTATACTGTATGTTTTCAATTACTTGATTTTTATAATAACCTAGAAAAACGTGAGAAATCATGTTTTTTGTTTCGAAATCTGTTGCAGTTCCCTTTTATTTCCCTGAATGGTTCCTTTCAAAGTTTTTTCTTCAATAGTTTTGATGCCAAGGATTAACTCGTAAATAAATGGTTCGTGGTAAGATCTCTATCAACTTCGGTAAATTGTTCAATTAATTACATTTCAACGAATTCACCAGGAGGTATCGAGATGGCTTTACTTCATCCTTGCAAGGAAACCCTTTTTTAACGTATTTTGTAGCTATATCCGATGCCAGCCAAAATTTTATCCCAAATTTGTTTGGCTTATTAGATAAATATAGTGTAAATCTATAACGAGCTTGTGTCTGAAATAATTGTTTAACGATACTTGTGTCTTTTCCTGGTATAAAGTAGTTTTGGCTGTTTTCAATAATATCTTGCCAAACTCTTGATATTTGAGCAAATTTATCCTTTTGAAATTGTTGACTGCGTTCAGTTCTTTTATCAAAACAGGTAAACCATAAATGTTTGTAAAATTTTTCCTACTCAGGTTTTGTCCTTTTACTTTTATCCATGAAGTTCCGTCAACATATTTCATTTTTCTCATCACTCTCATCGGAATATGAAGGTGATATTATTTTTCGTAAAGGTTAGTTTAAAATATTTTCGCTTTCACTATCACGGCTTATCCTGCTCTCGATATCGAATGAATTCATTGAAATGTCTTTAGTATCTAAATTACTTTCTTCATCTACTTCTGAGCAAATTATCTTTTATATCATTTATACTATTAAGTAGTCTAGGTTTTTTGAACGCCATCCCATTATTTCTTCAATATTTTAGAACTATATGAACAAAATTACTTTGATATAATAAAATTAATTCGAATGGTCAAAATGACCCCTTGGTAAAAATATATATTTGATAATTAACATATTTTCATAAAATACCGTAAAAATTTTCTTGAAGAAAATTAAACAAATGTTTTCTCATTGGGGTCAAACTGACACCTTGGTAAACCTAGTGTAAACTCTAGTTCACCTTCAAAATTATAATGACAATGGCTTTTAATTCATACTTGTTATTAATTTTTGACAATGAATTATTTTTTATTGACAATTAAATATAGCTTATTCTTAATTTTTGATCCCATCCAAACCCATTTCAACTAGAAATAGGTTTTTCAGGCATGTCTGTTATTAGTTTTTACCGTTTAAACAACTCTTATATGTCGAAAAATTAAAACTAATCTAAAATTGATGTTTTTGACCGAAAACCGACATTTTTGTTAGAAAAATTAAATTTTTGATCCCATTCAGACCCATTTGAATGACGAAGCAGACCTTTCCCACGTAAATCATAGCTTTCCTTATTATTTGACCATTGGAAAATAATGGTAACAGGATGTCCGATATTCCAGCTACTTATTGCAGGACAGAAAACAAATGAAACAGCGATCTTCAAACTGTGATACATAGATTTATTTAAAAAATATATTTTTTACACACTCAATATGATCAAAATGATTTAAAATAAAAATGATATTTAAATTTAAAAAAGTGTACAAAACCAACAAGAAGATTTTTATTTTTTGACCAAAAAAATTTTTTGAGTTAAAAAAGTAAATTCTAAAGCACTGAGATAGGCCTTCGTTATAATGAATTTTGGTTTAGTAAATTTTGCATGGAAGTTTCTCCGGGACAAATTATAGATTCGTTATACTGGAAGTTTCGTTACTTCGGTTCATATTCGTTATACCGAGATTTGACCTGTTCTATATTATTATTATTATTATTATTATTATTATTATTATTATTATTATTATTATTATTATTATTATTATTATTATTATTATTATTAGTATTATTATTATTATTATTATTATTATTATTATTATTATTATTATCATTATTATTGTTATTATTATTATTGTTATTGTTATTATTATTATTATTAGTTGAAATTAGTGAAAAGTACAGAATAAACAAATTAAACGGATAAAACAGAAGATTTTGGCTCTATAACTATTGTCCAGCACCAAGAGGCTTTTGCTAAAATTATGCAATTAGTTCAATTAATGTCAAAAGAATTCTCGAAATTTGAAAAACAGCTTCTTTTTCATTAGATGTGAACGATATGATTATGGTTACAAGAAGTCAATTTTTCATTTTTAATTTTAAATTAATTTGATTGATGAATATTTATTACATAGAGAAATGTGACTGGAGAAAGAAATGAGCAATAATTTTTACGGTAAAGAGACAATCGGATTGAAGAAATTTAATTGGTTCAAAAATCGCTTATAACGTAACAAATTATTTTTTGTAATTATATTAATTAAAACTTTTAATGAAATCTTTACTCTTTCTTTGTGCAAGTTTTTTGATTTTCATCCCGATTCATTCTCAGCCAGATTTCGAAGATGCCGACATGAGACAAATTTCAGAAGGCGCCGAATTCGATCATTCATTGTTACCATGTTAGTTGATTAAAAAATAATTTACTAAATAATTTAATTTTTATTAATTTTAAATATTTTTTATAAATTTATTTTACTAACATCAGTTATGTGGGTGATTTTTTTTACATTAATTCTATCTTATTTTGAATTTATCCTTTTTTATGTCAATTTTAATTTTATTCATTTTACCTTTTTAAAGATATTAATTGTCAAATTTTTATATTTAGTTTTAAATGAGATTTATTTAAAATAAAGTCAAAAAAATAAAAAATAAATAATTTTTTATTTAAAATATTTTACTATAATTTCTAACTACCATTTTAACATTTATTGCTTGAAATTTGATAATCCTTATTACCATATATCATCGCATATAAGCCCATTCACGCCTTAGCCGACCCACAGTAACGGGGACAATATATTATTCGCAGAAGCAGACCCTTGGTTTTACCTTGATCCCAATAATTAAAACAATCAAATTTATAAAAAATACATTTACTGTTGGTGTTTGCAATTGAGAGTTAACAAAGATAACAAATTCACAACCTGTAAAAAGAATGCATTAATGTAATGTAATGCCAAATCTAAAAATGAGTTACTATAAAATGTATTAAAATCCTTCGATTTCTGGTTCTTTATCCTCACTTTCGCCAAAAAATGTAGGGAAATGTGCTTCTGTGACATCATTTATCATTGTCACTGCTTTCACTGTTGTTTTCACATTTACCGGCACTGTCCTTCAATGTATCCTCTTTTCTCCCGTTCATTGAGTTGCTCACATCATACTTTATTTACCGGCTAATAAACGATGATTTACGGTAAAAACATTTGAGTGCTTATTTCAACTATTACAATTTATTGATCAAGTAAATTATTCACTTTTTAATGGGTAAATAATTTATTTATATAGTAAAGTCGAATATCCGGAATTTATATATGTGTGTGTGTGTGTGTGTGTGATAATGGACACCAGTGGTGTCCATACGTAAGCTATATAATCTTTTTGGTATAAGCACAACCATAGAATCCAATGAATTGAAATGTATTTGCGGGAGTTTATGAGTAGAGTGACGCATTCAAACCTTTATGTCCCAACAAGGGTACTGCGGTGGAGATGGAAGATAACTACTTATTGGTACTTAAATGTATATTTAGAAATTTACAATTTTGTTGAGATTTCAGTTCCATTACTATAAACAGCTCATTTTATACCTATTTTTAATGTATATACAAATTACTATGATAATTTACATTGTTACTTTTTTATTATTATTTGATTTGAAGATGTCCATGGAGTTGAAACAGTAATATTATTGTGCATAATAAAACATACAAGTTGAAAATAAGCTTTTCCAATGTCAAGGTATTATCTAATAATTTCAAAACATATTGAGAACATATTACCTGTGAAGCTTTGTTAATAAAATATTTCAATCCAAAAGGAATTAACCCCGTGAATTTTGAGTAGTTAATTTATTTTATTAATATTAATAAATTTTAGTAAATTCATCACATAATTATATAATTACTAATTAATCTATAAGTATAATCGTTTTTAATGAAGTTGTTAATTGCCTGGTGATAACAGCTGAGTTGTCGATAGCTGTACAAAAATATATTATAAAAAATTCAACTTTTTTAATTATACTTAATTCTATATTTTTTGTTATTTTAAACCCTTCTCTATTGTCTATATTTTTCATTTTATTATATTTTACTTATATATTTAATTTAACTTTTAAATGTTTTTGACCTGTAAAAATGGATTTTAAACTGAATTTTCTATTGAAATATAATTAGTGACGATTCTAAATTTCCGGAAATTCTCAGAATCTAAATTTGAAATTAACTACTTTTCATAACATTTTAAAATATTATTCATTAATAAATAATTATAATTTAAATATATTTTAATTAATTTCATCATTTCTCCCATTCCGACAGTAAATATTTACAGTTGAAAGTAATTATCAATAATATATGTGATAAGTATTTGATAAAAAACATAGAAATTATTAAAAAAAAATTACTTTCACCAAAACCGTCACAATTAAATATTTATGAAAAATTTGAAAGAATCTAAAAAAAGTAACAAAATAATGTTTAAACCGAGAAATAATACAAAAATAAGATGAATAAAAATTTTATCATTGTTTTCAGATGACTACTTACAAATGTTATAGTAAGTAGTGAAGAAATACCCATTTAATTAAAGTTGCGTTCATTCAATTCTAATAATTTCGTTATTATTTCGATTTAATTAATTTATTATTTTACAGAAAAAAAACTTTCACTTTTTGATTTTTGAATTTGTCTTTATGTTTTGTTCTTTTAAACCCAATTTTTATTTACATTCATTTTCTTTTTTTTAATTATTAAAAAAAGAATCTTTTAAATGTGGCATTTTTTTTAACTTTTTTTAATCGTTTACTATTTAATTTAATTTTTTTCAATTCTAATCTTTTAAAACTTTACCAATGCAAAATTTTTCTCTTTTTTTGACTCACAACACAGCTAAAAAATCAGCATTTGTTTTAAAAAAAAATTATTTACTGATTAATTAAATATCTGAATGGGAATTTCGTTTCATTTCAATTAAAGATTTTCATGACTTTCTTGGGCGATGGTGACCTTGTTTTAGCAAGTGAATAAAATCTAAAATTCATTTGATATTAATATTTTTGTTAACGGTTTTTGTTTAGATATCGTCACATAAAAAGATTGCCTGAATTCTGGGAGAACAGATTTTTTTGTTCCTTCCTCCTTAAATCGTGAGTAATGATTGCCCACCTCGTTTGACATTAAACTTTGTTTAAATATATTCTTAAAAGATTTTAAATTTAAAAAAACAAGAAAAATTGATAAGCTGTACTTATTTGAAAATGTCCAATGAAGGCTTAAATAAATAAAATATAAAAAAAGATCTTAAACATCAAAATGCTTCGTTTATAATTGAAAAAAGGCTTTAAGGTTTACTAAAAACAATTAAATGAAATTACATTTAAAAGAATTAATAATAACCAATTAAAATATTTTTAAAAAATATAGTTTGAAAGAAAATAATGTTATGGAATTTTAATTATTTGTTTTAACTATTCAAATTGGTTTCCTCTTAGAAGGAAAATTATTTATATAATCTAAATTTTTAATAAATTTATATTTATTTTCAGTGATTTTGTTTATATTAATAATGATGCATATTTATATAAAATCTCTGTTAAACAAAATTTTCATCTCATGTATAATTTAAAATCGGAATTTTCCTTTGAAGTTTAATAGTAAATATTTCCATTTTTTAATTAATAATACAATAATGTTTAAATATTTGTCGCTAGAGGTTTTTGGAACATAATTTATTTAATTTATAATATTATTAATGAAATTAAAACAATATTTTAAATTCAATTTATGAATAGATAAATATACATAATTCATTCTAGTTCTGTTCATTCAAACAAATTTAATTAAATAAATGTAATTTTGATGATTTTAAAAATTAAATTTACAAAAACCAAGCAAACTACCTCTGGAATTAACGTATACGCAATATTCTATACGAAAATATGGATATGAAAGAGCTGTTGCTTGATGAGTGACCTAAAACGTATATTTAATCCGCAATTTCTTACATTGAACATTGGACTGCTATTTGTAAAAGTCGAATGCTAAAAGGCAAATATCGTATTTTCGGTTAGGGGGGTAATCGGCATTGTTCTATTGGACTTCTGAGAAATCATAATAAATAACTTCTTGATAAGTGAAATTTCTACTGTCTTTGTAAATTAAAAAAAATTAATTAAATAATGTTGATATATTTAATCACTAATACATCAAATAAAATTCTTTCTCACTTATTATTAAAGTTTTTATGTGAAATTTATAATTCTTTTCAATCAGTTATTCATTTACACATCTTCTATGCGAAATGATATTACTTGGGCCTTTCCATCAGCTATGTTCCTGAATGCATGTACGGAGATGATTAGAAGTCTCTCCAATTTACGTGTTATTGCACCCATTACATGAAATTTTATACACTGCATCAGACATATTTAACAAGACGAGTTGAAAACAGCTTTGGCAAAACTTCGTGTTAAATATTAAAAAAATAATTTTCTTTTGTCAGAAAGTAAATTATGACAAAAGAAATTGAAAATATATCAATTGATGAAAGAGATGAAAATTTTCAGTTTAATTTTGCTTAATTACTGGCATCCGAAGCCCTATAAAAATAAATGTTTAATCAATTTCGAATTTAATATTTAATAAAATATTTTAAAGATTGTAAAAGTTTTTTTTAAAGTTATATTTGTTTTGAGAATACTTATAAAATTAACAGGAAGATAGAAACAATATCAGAATGTCAGCAAAAATGACAGGCTTGAAAATGTACGGAGAAAAACAAATTAAAATTTTTATTAGATTTCTTTTTCAAGTATTAATTTATTTAAAAATACTAATATAAATTAGGTTTATTTATTGTAATTTACTGTTTTTAAGCAATAGAAATAATTTAAAACGAAATGTTAGATATTTTTAATAGCAGTTTATCTGACAACTGTCTATGTCTCAAATGTGTCATTTTTAAATGAAAATTTTTTGTATAATGTCTCGTGTATATTTCATGCTGAAAAAAAAACGAATTTGAAAAATTTACAGCATTGCAAATTTTTGGTCGAAATTAATTAAGCACACAGAATCGAGCTTTTATAAAACACTAATCAGTTAACTGGTTAATATTTACATTTTTTTATATTCTTACTTATGTTTGTACTATTTAAACATTTATCATAATTTACATTCAGATTAAACTTATTTATTTATTTCCATTACAATTACAGATAAATTTTTTATAACAAAATATTTCATTAATTTTTAAATATATTTATTGAAAATAGTCTTAATAGAAAAATAATGAATTAATTAAATGAAATTTTAAAAAAAAGATAGCATATACATTCATTTTAGTATTATTAATATTAGAAATTATATTAAACCTTTCATTATTAAAGTCAAAAACTGTCATCATGATGACTTTTTTCTTATTTTCTGGGTCGTCCAAACCCCTTGAAACCCCTTAGCCTACTGACCTTTAATTAGTATTACTATTAGTAGTAGTAGCGTTAGAAGTAAAAAATTTTAAAGTAAATATTTTTTATTTCCTAATTAAATTTTATTAGGTCGTTTGTATATAATCGTATACGTATGAACAAAAGAAAATAGACAAAATTTACTCAGTTTGCCTCTAAGGAACTCAATCTTCAATTTAAAGGTGAATATTTCCAATAGGGATCTTAAATTTCAATTGTATAAAGGCTTTCTTTAATTATAAAATGTTCAGTATCATCTTTGAAATAAAATTAATGATTAACATTTTTCCTATAATTATTTGCATTTTATAATAATTATATTTAATGTTATATATTATTCATGGAAATAATTTAATTTGTTAATAATAAATAAAATTGCAAATATTATTATTATTATTATTGCTTACTTTGTTATTGACTTATCTGATATATTAATTTTTGCTGCTACTTAAGAATCCCCGTTTTATACTTATTATTATTATTATTATTATTATTATTATTATTATTATTATTAACATTTTTTTATGATTAACATTTTTCCTATTATTATTTGCATTTTATAATAATTATATTATGTGCAAATTTAATGTTAAATATTATTTATGGAAATAATTTAATTTGTTAATAATAAATAAAATTGCAGATATTATTATTATTATTATTATATTAAATTTTTTAATGACTTTCTAAGAGTTATAGCTTTAAATTCTGAACTATTAATTCAAATAATGAAGACTATTTTATGTTTTGTCATATATTACACTATGAATTTAAACAACAAATTCATTTTACTATTTTCTATTGCTTCAATGAGGTGAATTTATGAATACAGAAAATTTCAAAGATTGAAATTTGGATTTTTATGGCTTTAAAAATTATTAGTTTACTATTCATGTGACAATAATGGAGGATTTTTGGATTTTAAATAAACTGATTTAAAGAGAAATTAATTTATTCTAGACTTCGCTTATTTTCGATGTGAAAAGGTTAATTAAAATAACTTAATTTGAAAAAAATTAAGAATTAAAAATTTTTTTTTAGTAAAACATTTGTTTTGAATTATATTTTTAAATTTTATTAAAAGAGTTTTCCGAAAAATAATAAAATAAAGAAATATTATTAAATTGTAAATATTAATTAAAGAAGTTTCAATTTTGTCATAAATTGTTTGTCTGAGAACTAAATTTATATTATTAAAAATGTACTCAATAAACTCTTTTACTCATTTCATCATAAATATATTTTCAATTTTCTTTATCTTCATTTCTTTCAGACTGTAGATCAATTTAGGTGAACAAACAGCGAGTAGCACATTTTGTTTGTCTAAATTATTTAATTAATATGGGATTAATTTAGATTTGAATTAAAAATTCAAGTTATAAGAAAAGGAATTATTTGATAATTATAACAAATAATTCTTAACAAAATTTTAAATAAATCATCAAAAAATTGTTTTCAATATAATTTCTGATACTATTAAATGTTAATTTTTCACTTTTTAATTTTAGGACTTCTACTTGAAAGAAATTCTAATTAATTAATCGTCACATGTGATTTATTTTCAGTCAATTTTCGACATTCTAATCAATATATTTTACATAAAATATCATTTTAACAACTCAATTGAACATTTTTTTTCAATTAAATTGATTTTTTTTTAAATTTTACAAATAGTCCCATTAATGGGTGCAATTGTAAAATAAATTAGGGAAAATAATGGGCAATTTTATTTTAGTTGAAAGGTTTTATTTATTCTTTCTTCGAGTTTGAACGTGAAGCAAGAATAAACTTAATGATATGTTAAAATTAAGACTAAGTTTATTGTGATTTTAAAATTTGTTCTAAATTTAATTTAAATATTTAATAATAATAATAATAATTAAAGGAAAACACCAATCCAACTTATATATTCCACTACAATATATTTCGATAGAATCACTGTCACAGTCAGGTAGCTATGAACTTGAAATTATTTAGAATAAATTAACCGTTATTTAAACAAATTTCTTCTTTATTCTAAAAATATTCTATTAAAAAATTTTAAAAAAATAATTTTTAAAATTTTATAAAACCGAGACTTTAACGAAATTTCAAAAGCCATTGAAGGATTTTGGAATTGAGGAAGAGGTGTAGAAATTCAAAGAACTGAAAGCTTTCAATGATTGAATTAACTTTGTTTCAAATAAATAGCGAGGTTTTTTTGGGATTTTATTTTGCATAATAGGATAGTCATCGTGTTTATTGATAAATTTATGTCATGGATGCAATGCCACATACATTGGAATGACTGATAAATTAAATAATAAATAATCTGTAAATATATTTTTATTTTAAATTTTTTTTATACTTCAACAAATCTACTCTATTTTCGATAAAAAAAATTTTCAATTTAATTTAAAATGCTTTTTGATGAATTTATGTAACTTTTGTGAGTAAAAAAAGAGAATGTTTTATGAATCGTTTAAATGGAGTTCATATCCGTGAGAATTATTAATTTCTTTTCAGTTACGAGAAGTTTCATTTGTTTGTTTGAATTATTACTAAAAAATTTGTTTTTCTAACTTACCTTCAGTCGCGTTTAAATTTCAATTCTGCCTTTTAATTTTTTTGATAAATATTTGATAGTAGTTTCAGGATATCTAAATAGAAACTTCCGGCGATATCATCAAGATAAGCTAGACACTTCAAACTGTCAGTTTTAATCCTATGCAATTAATTGATAACCTAACATGAGTTCTATACTCAAATATTTATCATTTCATTTATATAAAAGAATAAATTATATGGTATGATAAATTAATTTAAATATTTAAATAACTTTTAATATCAGTTTCTATTCGTCTTGAAATGATATCTTCCTAGTCAAATATAGCTCCTCATCTCTATTATGTCTAATGGTACCGAAGGGGTAGCACTTCGTATTCTTCAGTCGGTGAAATGCCTAACCTTTTCTAGGATAATAAATACATATATGTATTATTTGATTTCTAATGTCGGTGCATGTATGGGGAATGACAATTAAGTATGTACAAGTTCCATCATACACCATGGCGCCCCCCAACTTATTTTCCATCAACCCCTTTAATGGTGATGAGGAAAGTCGTTTACTTCCATCAAGGTATCAGTAATTACTAATAAAAGGCTATGATGAATGCAATTGGTAGTAAAAAACTGGGAAAATCATTAAAAATTCCCTTTGAATATAAAAAGAAAGTAATGAGGGAAATAGAAATTTTAAAAAATTGTGCAAAAATAAAAGATTTATACAATAAAGCTATTCTTAATTTTGATAATAATGTTCGAAAACTAGTTGTTATCCTTAAAAATTACATTGATATATTTTCATCAAACAAAAAATTAAAGAAGGATTTATTAGTACCATTCAAAATGTAGGAAGAAAGAAATACTTTTTCAATGGTCGAAAAATGAAAAATTTAAATTGGAAAATTTGTGAGAATAAAATTTTTTTTTTATTATTGTGTTTTAGTGGTTTAATAACTTTTTGATTAAATTTCTAATGGTTGACTAGTTTCGAGCTTCTTAGGCTATTATCGGTACCATGTAAGAAACTCGATCCTCTTGGGATCGAACACGTGACTTTATAAAAATAAATATAATTTGGTTTGATTTATACATCAAAAACATCAGTTGAACATTCAGCAATACACACTTGACCATTATTAATAAGCCATTCGTTAAAACTACAAATTAATACAAAATACATTATTTCAAGTTATTACTATCTTAAATGAGTTGAGGTTATCAATTAGTTTATCCGTTAATTATTCAAAATTATATTTCTAAAAAAATACGTATTCAAACAAATATTTAAATTGAATTTAAATAAAATTAGAAAATGATATAAAAAAATTTAACATGACTTTTATATTCATGTCCATATTCTTCCACAATTTTATTAATGGAAGCGTGTTTTAATGGCGTAGGTAAAAAGTAAATTCGATTTATTTTGGTTTTATGAAATGATAATATTTAAAACATGCTTTGCATTCTGATACATTCTTTGTTTTAATAGTGATAATAAATCTTTGTGAGCTAATTGGAACATCTTGCATCTTGATATTAGAATTGCCGGCTTCTGCTCATTCTTTTTGAAAAAATTCTACTTATACTGATACTTTTACCTTACCTCAATCGGGTTTTATTTAACGTTACTTGCTTGTAAGTGCGGTGCTTTGAAAGCAAAGGTAGAGAGTAAGGGTCTCAAAAGTTCTCTAGCTTGTCAGTGGTGACAATTTCCATCGAAGATTTATAAACATGCGTTCTAATAGACCACTATAATAGTATATTATAGTTTTATTAATATTTATTCTATTAATATATTTTGAGCAGTAAAAACCCCCACCCGTAAACGATTTAATATTAACACTTAAATCATTATTGTCACCTTACAAAATATCATGACCACTAACCTTTCCATCAAAGTTATTTATCAGTGATCTGAATCTGTGATTTATCTCGCCCTAAGAAGAATTACTATAATTATGACAAATTATGTATTAATGTAAAAAATAATTTAACGCTTATTGAATTCTACGTAGTAACAAAGGCTTAACGACCACAACACAATGATTCTTTTTCTTTTAAACTCTATAAAAATCGAAGCGATCAATAATCTGCGCTTTCAAAGTTTGTGTTCTTACTGAAAATCAAGATGGAAAAAGCATTTTTTCTTTTAATCAACATGAAGTTTATGTCCTAGTTGAGCTTCCATTGTGGCATTAGGAGTTCTACTTACCTAAACTGTCTTCAAAACCGTTCAATCACATCCGAAGATCGCGATTCTTTCTATAACTGCATGATTGAGTAAAATAGAAAACAGCTGAGCAGTATTATTCCCCCCGGTCAAGCAAAATGTCCCGCTTATGTTACTCCTACTTGGATGTATATATTTATATTATTATTTTTTATGTCCATTATAATTTCCGTTAGTTTTATCCTGCAGCTTTTGTATTAAAATTAAATTTTATTACGTAAGCATATATATTTTCGTTTCAGATCAGCACAAAAGGAGTTCGAAGAATCTTTATTTGAGTCCTGATTTTATCCGGAAACTTCTTAAATCAAAAGACAACAGTTACAAAACAAATGTTCTCAGATTCGGCTAGAATGTTTGATAAGTTTTGAGTTAATTTGAGAATAAATGTTTTTTTTCTTTACAAATAAAAATTATGGAAAAACTTTTAAATAAAATTATTTCGTAGATAAATAAATTTTTTGTAATGAATTTTGGTTTTAGAAATTAATTTCCTAAATTTTTTTAACATGTTACTCAACCGTTAGATTTCAACTTGCATTTATGAACTGTCTAGGAAATAAAGGACCGCTACGTTTTCTATGGATCCGAAAGGTGAGGTTTGAAAATTGTGGAATTTATTTTGTTATACTCTTACTACTTACAAGGAGATTTTTGTTATGTTACAACTGGCTCTGAGGTTCTACCCAACGGTGACAATATTCTGATTCTACGTACAAAAATATGTAGGTTTCGTCTGCTAACGAAAAGTAATATTTCGTATAATGCTTATTACACGGCCTATAAATTGTAACCGTTAGCTTATATTGTTTAAATACTTGTATGACATAATATTTGCAATCGTAGTACATTGGTTTACCGGAGGCGTAGCTAGGGTGGAAGAGGGTACATATTTCCCCGGGCGACAAAATTAGGCTTACAACAAGAGATTGCAAAATGGCTTAATGTTTTGAAACGAATACTAAATTTTTTAAAGGTTTTGGTCACTCAAAACGTTTTGAATTTATAGTACATTGGTCTATATAAAGTCTGTCGAATGATGGTTATAATTATTGCTAAATTAAAGTCAAACGATTTGTAATTTTTATATATTTATTAATGGACAAGGATAAAAAAAATTCTGAATCTCGCCTAAAAATCATGATATTTTGTGCCATCCTCGTAATGAGGCAATATTATTATTCATTAATGCAAGTTAATGGATGTGGCTTAGCTATATATTTAAACTCTAACCAGGCTATGAAAATAGTTTGGATGTTTGAATCATTTTAATGATTTACGTGTTGGCATTAAATTATTTGTAGATGACTTACTTTACGGTCGGGGAAGCGTAAGAATTCGAGCAGTTTATACTGCGAGGTTTTGAACTTCATCCCTTATATGCTGCAATAACAAATTGTCATACCATAAAATTAATTCACAAAAAAAACTTTTTATGAACTACTGTAATTTTGTAGTAACATAATAAGCAAATATCATGATTTCATAGTTTTCTATGTTTCTCTGTCCGAATGTAATTTCCAAGCAATAATTAAAAGGGTTTTCACATTTTTAAATAAATAAATAACTTTAATAAAATCAAAAATCAAAAAATTTATATTGTAGGACATAAGTACTTACTTGTGTGGAGGTGTAATTTGTTCGAATGAACCACAAATTTTATTAGAAAGTTAGAAAGCTAAAGAAAAATCAATTTAACACACAAACACATATTAAGTGTATGTGTGTTTGTATTTTATTTTTCTCATTCAAATTATATTTTCGGCTCTTCTATAGTGAATATCATTAATTGATACTGGTTTCCATAATTTTTCTCGTCATTTCAACCAAGTGTGCATTTTTATTCTAGATATAAATTAATTATATCTTATATAAAACCTTATTTTGTGGTTATATTGCATATAATTTATGAAAACTGATGTAAACATATTGGAATTTGGTCAGGTATCCTAATCCTAGTCTTGTGAAAATTCCCAAGCTCTATATGTTTGTGTATGCTTTAATTTTTGCCTATAATGCTGATTAATAAATTTAAACCTCTTTTTTTGGTTTATATACTAATTAAAATTTCAGAAAACTTAACTTAATTGTAATTTGGTTTTTCTAACGCTTAAGATTTCTGTTTTAAATTCAGTACTGTAAATAAGTGGTCCCCAATCCCCGGGCCACGTACCAGTATTTCCATTTTATTTACTTTGATGACATCAACTAAAACAAAACAACGGAATAATTTGGAGATAAGTAACATACTTCTGGTATCATTACCTCCTATTATTCCAACATGGAACTGTCTCATTACAAAGAAACAAGCTAAAGATTCTTATTGATTTAGCGTATTATTGAATTAAAACTTAAAATCAGTTTATAATCATATTTTCCTGTTATTGTATTTTACTTTCAGTTGCACTTTTAAATAAAATTAAAATTATTTAATATAATTGATCTAAAATATAAACAATAACGTGACCAACCCCCCCCCGCCCCCTTCAGATGACCACGGTAAAATTATCAAACATTGATCGGTCCTTTGCGATGAAAAGGTTCAGGCGCATTGATAAGAATAATTATTTTTTTATTATCTTCATTTCAGCATTATTTTTATACGTCTTAGGTATCTTTATCGAAATACATTTATACTATTATCATTTTTTCACCCTCCGTTTTAACTCTATTATAATTCTGCATCATTATTTTAAAATTATTTCGGATAAAATTAAATTTTTAGATCTAAAATTTAGAACTATTTTTTTATGATTCAAACAAAATATTTAAGATATCTTTTTAAATATGATAATATTTATTTCAAAATTTCTTATTAAACTGATGCAAAATCGCTAAATTTTTTTGATTAATTTTTACTAATAAATTCAGATAAAATCTGTGAGTTTCTAAAAGTTATAACAATTTAAAATTTTTAAATGAAAATTTATTACTTTTCTTCAAAATTAAATTTAATATATAACAAATTTTAAGTATTATTTGTTTTTATCATTTTAACTATTATTATAATTATGTTTTTCTCATTTTTTATATTATTAATTTTAATATTATTATTATTATTATTATTATTATTATTATTATTATTATTATTATTATTATTATTATTATTATTATTATTATTATTATTATTATTATTATTATTATTATTATTATTATTATTATTATTATTATTATTATTATTATTATTATTATTATTATTATTATTACAATTGTAAAATAAATTATTATTTAAAAAGGAAGTTTATTTATTAATTTAATTAATAATTCATCGATAAATAAAGCCACGTTCTTTTCTTGAAAAATAAAATTGTAAATATTAAATGGTTTTCCTAATTCAAACAAATTTTCTATAAAATTCAGGCTTGACACAATAATTTTTTGGCTATTTCAATTTCTGAATAAATAGAGCATCGTCCCAATAGCATTATTGACAAGTTCACATAATCGTTTTAAACAATTATTAATATTTATTAAAGAAAAAAATATTCCTACCTTGGAAAGTCACGTTAGAAAAAAAATTTCAATTTATTTTTTACTGCTATTTTTAAATAATGATTATTTGAATTAGAATGAATTGTGATAGTATATTTTATATAAAATTTTATAAAAATCATATAAAAGGTGCTGATTTATTGGAAGTTGAAAATCATTATGTGAGCAAGTCGTATAACTAAAAGTTTTAAGTAATAGATTTATAATTAAATAAAATTAATATTTATCACATGAAAGATTAATTGCAAACCGGACTGGAAATAATATTTCATTGTACAGTTGTTTTGTTAAATGTGAATTAAATTTTTTCGGAAAAATGGAGGAATTTAAAAATTTTAACTGTGATTCCGTTTTCTTATTATTTAGCAAATTTTATTTTATAAAGAGAAAATTAATAAAACTAATCATTTGTTGAAATTTATTTTTAAAATTTCAAAAATATATTTATTCAAATTTTCATTATTTTACTAGACTACTTATAGTAGATTATTGTACGATATTAACATTTGTCATCGTATGTCATTATAAACTTTATTTGTGTTTATGTCAATAATAACAGTTTATCATAACCCTAAGTGCAAAATGTTAGTTATATTTATGTGTTTGATTGGGGAGATCAGGGCCTGGACATGTTTTGCATGATTTTAAAGATTGATGCTGACAAAGGTTTAATTTTCCTATATTCTGGTTATAAATTCCAAATAAACTCGTAAATATATTGTGCCATTAGAAATACTTGAATGTTTTACTTAAATAATACTCACCATTAACAGGGTGTTGAGATGCATTGGCATAATGCCAAAGTCTAGTTTTTATTAAAGGTTGTTAAAAACATTCATCAAGAGTTGCCGTTTTGTCAGAACTCCTAGTGATTAAAAAGTAATTGATTAGAAATAACTGGAGATAATAAAAAATTTTATACGATAATAAATTCATTTAGATCATAAAAGTAAACAGTGATGATTTTGGTTGAAAATCATTAATCAAAAGATTATACGACTATATAAAGTGGTTGGAATTAGTATAGAACAATAATATATTTGGTATCAATGGTTAAATCGCCACCTCCTTGACTAGTAAATGTTCGGTGATAAATTTATTGGAATTGTTTATAAATAACCCTCTAGAAAGAAAAGTATAACAAATAATAGTTTTATTATTAATAATTAATTTTATAAAGGTGTTTTAAAGGCACCAAAAATATTTCAAAAATAAAAAGAGCAATAATTTGTTTAAAAAGACACTTGAACGTACAAAATTTAATGTCGTTAATGGACAGTTTTGAGGTAAATAAGAAATTTAGTCGCTAGTCAGCCATCGGTGATATAAAATATATATATATATAACTTGAAAACAAAAATTATTGACATGGTCAACAAATAATAAGAAGAATAGGTTTTGGGAACAAAAGCAAGACCTAAACATTTAAAAGTATGATAATAAAATAATACACATAATGTTGTTTCAAAAATGGCTTATTTATTATTCAGATCAAACCAAAAAGTTTCTTTCGTTCAAGAATAATTTTATAGTTAGTGATCGACTTTTGAAATTTTAACTGGATGTCAAACTCGTATTTAACACATTTTAATAGTATATATAAAAGTATTTACATATCAAAACAAGTTGAGCTTTTTATATTTTATCAAGTAATAACTTAGTAATTGTATTATATAAAATTTATTTTTCATCAGTGTTAATTTCATTATTTATGTAAAACCATAAAGTTGAGATTTTGTTAACAGTTTTTAACATCTTCTATCGGTACATGGTGCTGGGCACTGATGGGTCCTTAAAATCGTTTTGGACTGCCTAAGGGTTATCATCCCCACCTAGCGCCTGCATAAGAATTTGAACCGCTAGTCACCCGTCATAAATGACGTTGGTACTGTGAGCTAGTGGGTGGAAGGTTAGCAAAAGGTGAGCTCCTTCTCAAGAACTGCTAATGCCCTAACCCCCCTCGGGTCCATGAGCTGTCGTAGAAGACTTCATGCTCTTACTTAATTGTCCCCTTCTCATCTTATCTAATTTCTAATTTATCTAATCATTAAATCACTCTGTTTCCCCATATTCAACCCTCTAGATATATTTACCCGTCAATAACAAACAAATTTAATAACAAGTTATCAATTTATATTATAATCAATAAATAATTAACATATATAGATTACATAGGTAACAAATAATTGACATCTACAAATTTAATTCAGTTCAATTCAGTTAAACACAAAATTTCGCCATTAGAACCCATTGGCGTCCAAGATGTGTCCCAACAGGCGTGCACGATTTACTCTGGCCTGTCGTTCCCTTTCCCTTTTGTTGGGCCGGTTCTTTCTACGGTTCCTCTTCGGTAACCCTTCCGGTGTAGGTGCTGAACCTGTTATCATTTGTCTAATGTCAGTGTCTTTGCCCGTGGCATTTCTTAGCACTATCGCCTGCTGTTCTTCGGATAGGTGAACTCCACTCTGCAGGAGGCCTGTTCGGATGTTGTCTCTCAACTTCCATTCCTCTACCTGTTTCCCTAGCTCCTGGACCTTCTGTTCAGCTGACCGCAAGGCTTCGTCCTTTTGAGCTAACTGATTCCTCAGTGTGTCGATTTCTTCTTTCAGCTTAATTGCCTTCTCGGGGCGGAGCCATGTCTGCTCCATATATCGACACTTCCTCACCATGGCCTCTGCCCTCTGCGTTTGTGTCACTGCGGTTTGGTGGTAACCGGCTATATCCCTTCTGAATTGTTCCAAAGTTTTCTTGTGTGGGTCCACTAAACAAAAT
The DNA here is from genome assembly GCA_022537955.1 of Schmidtea mediterranea. Lineage (NCBI taxonomy): Eukaryota > Metazoa > Platyhelminthes > Tricladida > Dugesiidae > Schmidtea > Schmidtea mediterranea. The sequence continues at coordinate 5,560,586 of CM039682.1, read as the reverse complement.
TAATTTTTAACTTTATGTCCATTATTCTCTATGTACAATAAGTATTAATATATCAATATATGGTAATCATTTTAAATAAAGCAGACACTTGTCATCTGGATGGGGAAAGGATGGGTATGTCCTTTTCTATTTATATATTATAACGGATTCTGCTGTTTTCTCCTGATCAATTAATTATAACAGGTATTAGCAACAATAACATTGACAATACCTGTGATAACTAAGGGTAGTTATGTAATTCATTATATTGCAATAATATTATGAAATTTATATTTTCCATTTAAAATTAATTTACCAAATTAAGATTTTATTGAATTTAAATTTAGAAATTCTAAATTTAATTACTCTAAAATAATTGACAAAAATTTTATTGTAAAATAATAATTAAAGTTAATGCTAATAATATAAAATAGTTTATTTTAATTTCCTTTTGTTTTTCCACATTTAAATATTTTATTGTTAGCTTTTCACCCGTTGCCATAGCAACGAGTCAACAATCGGAAAATTTCCAAGGTCAGAATTTTTACATGATTTTTAATTTTTATTTTAACTCATTTTAGGTTCCCTATCGAGATCCACACCTCCGCGGTGATCCAAATTAACTCCCCGACATTCTCTCAGGTACGATCTTCACTTCAAGTTAATTTTATTGATTATTGAGGTTGTAGAACGTCTAGGAATGAGCCGCGATAGAAAACCCGAAAATTGGAATTTATCCACGGAAGAATTTTCCCATTATTTTATTTGGTAAATTTTATGCTTGATTTTTTGTGAATAAAAGTTATTCTTTATTTCGCTTCAATTTTCTAATTATTTTTGGTAATGTAGTAATGATAATTCGCAGTAAGAGTTATAATAGTACAGAGAATATTAGTGATAATAGTAATAATAATAATAATATTAATAATAATAATGCTAATGATAATAATAATAATATTAATAATGATTGTGATACCATATTAGGGACAATGGTCGTGGTATTAACCCATGGGGGAAGTATTGGCGGGGTATTGGGATTAATAGTGCTATATAGTTTAATAATATTAATAATAATAATAATAATAATAATAATAATAATAATAATAATAATAATATCCGATTCGCTCTGGGAATACTGGTTTATCCGCAATGGTATTAAGTAATGATATTAATGATACTATATAGTTATAACAATACTATACTAATAATATTAATAATAATAGTAATAATATTTTAATAATAATAATAATAATAATAATATTTAAATAATAATTAATAATAATAATATTTTAATAATAATTAATAATAAAAATGTTTCAATAATAGCAATACTGATATTAACGAAAATGTTAATGTGAAAATTAAGGTTAATAGTGATAAAATTAATATTAATAACATCAGGATTATGAATGAAGTAATATTAATGATACTATATAGATTTTTCGGTAATAATAGAATGGTGCTCATATTGCTTATAATGAGGTTGACAATATTAATAATCGTTTAGGGTCAATATTAAAATGTTAAAATAATGAAAAACTTGAAATAATAATCAAAATAGATAACAAAATTCACAATATGAATATGGATAATAATCATAATATCAGAAAGAAAATAATAATTTTAACAGTAATGGCATTTAATAAAGATGATAAAATTAATAATGAATTGTTTAGTATTAATAAATAAATTTACAAATATAATAGTCACTTCAGTAGTTATTTTAGGGTTATGGAGTCGTGGATTTAATTCTACGAACTGAACGAAGAGTTTAAATTTAAGTACTGCGATAATGTAAAGTCTTTGGGTAACATTCCACCGTCGATTTGGCATGTAGATTGAATACGAAAAATGCGAATTGTAGACGATTTGACTTCCTAATGTGGTTAGTCGCGAATTTTAGTGAGTTGTGTCATACATTTGTGCTAAAATAACATTGTTGTTTATAAAATATATATTGTATTCTTCCTGACTCTTCTGTAACTAGTCGGTATATCTTTCCTGTTTGTGTTATCACTTTATATTTAGCCTTTCCCAGGACCTCGACTCAACTCTTTCGAGGGTCGGGCGATAGGATTTAGGAAGGGGAGAATACTGAGCAGGCCTGGTTACTACCGGCACCGCGGCTTCCCCCACTAACGACCGGTTCGATCCGGGGTATCGAAAAAAAAATAATTTCATTTTGCTATCTTGTTGCGTGCAAATCTATTAGGTCAGTAATAGGTCGATTATTGTCGTCGAAAATTAGATTTATTTTATCACAAGAACAAATCCTTTGATGATGGAGGTTCAACAACACGGTCGAATTCCTCGATCATAAAAAGACGTTTCTTGCAAAGCTTTTGAAAAAAAAAAAAAAATATCAATAAAAAAATAACAAAAATTATCATAACTAAAATCATATTCAATATAATAAACCCAAAATTACTTTTTCCAATTGACAATAATAATAAGCAATAAAATCAGTAAGATAGAGAGTGAATTGAATAATATGGTATTAGTGAGAATGAGATGATTTTTTGTTCAGCCAGCTTCGCCTTATATATCGTGATTGTTGGTGTGTGTGTTTTGATGCAGTAAAACAAGGAATTCTCGAATATTCCAAATTTTAATAAAAATTTTATTCTTTTTGATTTAAATTTAAATTTTTACATTTTTACATCTCAGAATTTTTATTAAATTTTTATTTATTTTATTTTTCCTTAAATTTCCGTTTTTAAGTAATTTTAAATTTTCTGCTCAAAACCACACCGGCGTTATCGTGCTGGCTAAACAAAAGTAAAATAAAAGGGTTTTTATCAGTTTTTGCCCAACATAAAACACTCCGGGGCCAGTTAAAATTGCGACCCGCAATTACAAAATCAAGATATTGAAGGATAAGAAGAAAACTTTACACTATGCACGATTACAGTCGTGACTTGTACATATACATGAAATTGATTCATAATAGCATGCATAAAAGTATCATTAGAATAGTCTCATAATCAAAATCATAGGATCACAAATATCATTGAATAGTCTAATTTGATGATCATTATCGTCTTTCTGCTCGTAGTGGGATTGATTTGGATTGGATTGGGTTTCGAAGGTTGAATCATCTAGGTCGGTTTTATCAGATTGAATTGTACTGACGAGGAAGATTAGGCTTTAGATTTATGGGATTGTGTTCTGACGAACGAGAGATTTGAGAGATTCGATTATTGGGTTGGATTGTAAGGTTTTAGGTATTATTGAATTTGAGATTTTTGACGAACGAAACGAAAAATTTAAGAGATTCGATTATTGGATTTGGGTTTTTGGAGAACGAAAGATTGAAGAGATTCGATTTTTGGTATTATGATTTTGAGTTTTAATGTCAATCTGGGACATTATATTGGGACAATCAACTGGTTTTATTGTTGAGGATTTAGTTTTGGGTTTGCCTCCACTTCGGACCATTCGGCATCGACTTCTGGTTCAACTTTTACCTCATGGCCCATTATTGATCGAAGGATTCTTGTTAACTCTTCTTTTCTTCGATAGGTGACGGTCAATAGGGTTTGTAAGCTTTCGATCTCTGCTGATTGTTGGGGGTTTTCTTTGATTTTATTCTTTCTTTGGAGTTCTAGTATTTTTTCTCTCTTCAACCGGATGTTTCTCTGATGGTTGATTCTCCATTGGGTTTGTTGGGTTAGTTTTCGGTCTTGTCGTTTGATAATTTTCGTTAACTTTCGGATTTCTCTCCTCAGGGATCGTTTTTTCTCGTGGTTTCTTTCGTTTTTATTTTCCAGCTTTGTGAGATACTCTTGATTGACTTGGGTCAGTTCTTTCAGTCGATAGGATTCATTTTTCCAGTAATCCTCCAGTATTTCATTTACTGTTCGTAGGATTGACTGTCTTTTAATTTCATCGTTTTTGAATTGCTCACCTCTGAGGCTCGTTTTCGTTTCTGTGAGTTCTTTTCTTAGTATTCTCAATTGCTTCTGATTTTTATTATTCTGATATTGCAATCGATTTATTTCCGCCTCTTGTTGTTTGAGTTGGTGACATAATTTTTCTTGCTCTTGCTTCCATTTTCTTCTGTAGAAGTCTAGAGGGTCTTCATTTAGAGGTTGAGGATCTCCTTGGGGTTTCGATAGGATTGCTGGTGGGTTTATACTTTTCGTTTTGTTGTTGTATCTTCCTCGTGGGTTCCAGTAATTCATCTCTATAATATTTTTGGGTTAAGTATTCGGTTTCAATCGATATAAGTATTCATAAAATTTTTATTTTAATTCAAAGTTTTATCAGTTTCGCAAAACGGTTTTATAGTTCCAGAATATGACGAAATTTCTATTTATTACGGTAACACGATAACATAGTGGAAAACTCTGTCAATGTAACACACTGTTTGATAATAAGACGTACTCGTTGCAGGAAGAAAGTATTCGATATTCATCTTCTGTAACTTTTCCCAAATAAGTGGCAATTCATATGTGGATTCCAAAACTTCTAAAGGTCATCAAAAAATTTTTAAATCTTTATACATATTCTCTTTATTTTTTGTTTTGTTTTGTTTTGTTTTGTTTTGTTTTTTTTTTTTTTTTTTTTTTTTTTTTTTTTTTTTAATATACGTTTTATACACTTTTTACACTTTGAACTCTCAATTAATTACACCCAGGTTTCGTCTTGGCTGGCGAAACCTCCACTGTTTTCCGTTGGCGGCACTGGAATTACTGGCAGCAGTATCATTGGCGGTTTACTTCTCAATTGCATTATTTCCGTCCATAGCTCTGCCGATATTTCCACTTCATCAGCCAACAAACGTGCCAAATAATTTGAATTTTCCAATAGATTCTCTATCTTATTTTCACATTCTGTCAACATATCTTTTCTTACCACAATCTCTTCATGTGCCTTTTGAAATTTGGCTTTCCAGCAACGGGCTTGGTGGCAAATACATTGAACTTTATGTTCTAATTTTAACCGGTTTCTCTTTGCCATTTCTTTGTCTGCTAACCAACGTCGCCTCACATCCATATGCTCCTCTTCGTAAAATCGTTCAGCTTCTATCTCTTGTTTTTCGACTTGAAATCTCAATTTGTGCTTTTGGACGAATTCTTGCTCGTACTTACGCTTCCAGTTTCTCGCCTGTGCCTTTATGTGTTCTAGCACTTTCTTTTGTTGTTCTTCCACGGGTTCCGGCACTCTAGTCTTTAGCCTTTGACCTCTTGCTTTACTAAGCTCCAACTTGCATTTTTCCCATTTTTCGGTAATGGCTTTACAGCGATCTCTTTCGCTATCCCATTCCTGTTTGTAAAACTTTTCATCATGTGCTTCTTGCTGTTTGAGCTTTGTTTTCCATTGCCTTGCTTGTCTCTCTAGCTGCATTGATCTGCGTTGTTCTTGTAGGCTCACATCACGAATTCTATTGTAACTTGTCGTCAGCCTTTCTTTTTCTTGCTTCCACTCGTCGAGCAATTGTTGTTGATTTTCACGGATCCAGTGGTTCTGTGTTTCTAATTGTTCCACTCGGTCCTGCTTCTCTTGTAGTAATACGGCTAACTGGCGACGTCTTGCTTCTAGCCCGCAGATATAATCCTTCAGGTCATAAATTTCTTGTTCCAACTTTTCTTCCCTTGATTTGGCTGCTGCGATTTCTTGTTCAAAGGTCTCTTGATCTATTTGTCTGTGCTTTTTTAGAGTTGCTTCTTTAACTTCAAGCTCTAGGCTTTTTACTTCAAGTTCTGTTTCTCTGGTTTCTAGTCCTAGGCTTTTCATTTCTATTTCTAGAGTTTTTCTACTCATCTCCTCTTCCTTGGCTTTGAACAATATTTCGTAGATCTTTATTGCCATCTTTTCTGCCCCTAGTTGGCGATATTGCTTTTCAATCTCGGCTTGTCGTTCATCTGAGTTTGTTTGGCTGGCTTTGTTATGGTTTTCTTTTCGATTATTCATTTTCTAAATTAGTTAATTTAACATTGATTATCGCACACGATTCTACTCTATGATATAATAATTCTACTTCTATATATCGATATGTTTATAGTTTTTTATTGGGTTTATTTTCTGGCGATATAATAATTATAGTTTTTACAATAGATACCATTCGCATACAATTTACAGTTTATATACAAGATTTTTATGATCCTCTAAGGGCTGCTTTCTATAGATTCATACTCTTCTTCAAGCACAGGAGGGTTTTCCATTCGATCGTACCACGCTAGGATTTCATTTGTTTGTTCTCTTCTCAATCTCCTTATTTCCAACGCTTGCCATTGACTTTGTCTGGTGACTAGATCTCGTTGCGTCTCTAATTCCGCAATTCTTTGTTGCTGTTGTTCAATTATGGTTACATATATCATACTTCGATTTGTGATCTCGGTTAACATTGTCAGGGATTGTGTCCATTGTTCCCTGGACAGGTTTGCTACGCGCGCTAAAAAGTCGCACTGATCTCTCCATAAGGGTTCTGCTGATGTTTCATTTGGGCTGCTGCTTGAATTTGGTTGTAATTGGGGTGGAAATTCTGGTCGCGGTTGTGCTGTTCTCATAATGGTTTCGACGAATGGTCGTACTTCGGCTTGACGTTGGTGATTTCCTCTAGATAGATCCATTTCTGAAGATTTTCAATTAAGATAATATTGATTTCAACTTTTTAAACTTTATACATCAAGGTTCATTTTTTTTTTCCGTCTTCACAATATACAATATATACTTTTATCTTATTATTTTACATACAATACTACTTTTATATAATATACACTATTTACACGGTCTCATCCTCTCATTACACAAACGTTTCTTGGGGTCTTATACGCAATTGTCGTATGCCCCCATATTTCTCATTAGTAAGTTTATATACATCAATTTCACTAGGCCATCCTTGTGAGGCTTCTATTATGGGTAACTCTTTCATCCACAATCCACTTGAATATTGGCTTTGACTGGCTACTTCGTCATATTCATTGTTTCTTCCAGTCTCTGAACGTTCTAACGTGATATCATATTCAAATTTTTCTACCACTGGCCATTTTCTTCGTTTTCTTGGTTTTGGTTTGCATTTTTTAATGACTTTCCACTGCTGAATTAATATTAGTGTCATTATGATGCTTACTACGTTAAAGTTATCCATATCATTTTTATTGCGATTTTTTGCTTCGTCTGTTTTCGCTGATTTCGTTGATTCTGTTATAGTTGTGGTTTTGGTTCTGATCTGAGCTTTTCTGAATGCTTTGCGGAGTTGGTGGGCTTCCTCCATTGAAATATGTCCGTCATTTCCGTTAATGTTCATCTTTGCTCGATTTGTTGCCGTTTCAATTGTTGTTATTCTCGTTTTATTTCGGGTTAGGTGTTCCGGTAGTATTATCGATTGTTTATGCCTAGTCACTATTTGACATATTGGTCTGTTTCGCTTTTCTTTATATACGCATACTCGATAGATTCCATCTTTCTCTCTTGTTAACAATTGGTGTTGTAGATACATTTCATCCCGTATTTTCCGGCATTCGGTTTTAGCTTTCCGGCTCTTCTCCTCTCTTTCATCTCTAATGCATACTTTAGTGATTCGTCCTCCGAATAGACTTCGAATCATAATTACATCATATTTTTCCTGATCTGGCACTACCATTATTAATACCTCTTTTCTGGAATCTCTTATTCTAGACAAGTTGAGATCTTGTCCTGTTTGTGCTTCTGCTTTCTGGATATAGCTTTCTGAGCCTTTGATAGTAGTTTCTCTGGATTTTCTGGTCGAGTTGGTTTGATTTCTGGGGTTTCCTTTTCCTTTAAGCGTTTTCACTGCTACACATACCACATTTCCTTTATTCCCTGCACATATCACGTGCATTGAATTTTCTACTAGATTACCCCATAAATATGGTTGTTTCTTCTTTAATCGCATTGATACGCATGTAGTTTCAATATTTCTCATGCATATTTGATCTACTCCTCTATCACCGTTACTGTTCATAAGTACATGATTGATTCCTGGTATAACTTGAATCGTACTCCTTTTGTTACTGCCATAATATCTCTACAAATGTTATCTTTTATTTCGCATGATGCTTGTTCTCTTTCCTGAATGGTAAATTGATCATCGTTGTCCATAGTAGTGAAGTTGCACTAATTCCCGAGTTTTCTGTTAGACGAATACATATTCCTTCTTTATTGTTCATCATTTTCAGAATAAACGCTTCGATTTCTCTTTTGACGCTTCCTTTAATACTCCAGTCTGATTTTGCAACAGTTTTGATTATTTTTGGTATATTTGCTCTGCTCAAGGTTTTGGTTGGCTCACATATCATGCCGTTTACGTTTTCTACACAAATTAGATAATTCATATTTTCAGCTAAATCATCCCATTGATATTGCTGGTTTTTGTTTAGTCTCACTTTTCTACATTCCTTTTCATTATCAATGCAAATTTGGTGGATTTGCTCGTTTCCTATATTCGTTATTTTTATTGCATCCACACTTGTTTCCACTTGAATTTTTAATTTGTGTTTCTGTCGCGTTGCAGGAGTTGTGTTGATCACGTTTTCTCCATTCTTTCTTATTTCACATTTGTAGCTCTTTATGCCATTATACAGATTTTGTATGTTGAATTTCTGGTTGTATCCTCGAATACGTAAGTTGATTCTGTTTCAAATTCCATGTTTCACAATGGTAGGTTATCCGTTCTGAGTAATACAGATCATATTAATTTGTCGTTTTCCCGTATTCGTAATTATTATTTGAGTTTCTTTAATCAATGGCGCATTTCAATTTCTCATTAGGGAATTCTTTTTGTTTCGTTAAATTATTTGACGTACTAATATTATATCTTTTGTGTAGGGTCTGTCGATTTTGATTATTTTTGTAGTTTTTACGTCTGTTTTTCTCTTTTATAATTTGGTTGGTTTTTGCTTTCAGTTTTTTCATTGATCTGATTGTGGTTCTTCTCACTGGGTAATTCTGGTTTTGTTTCCTCATTATTTTGGTGTCTCTTGATATCTTTAATATTTTTATCATTTTCCATCGTTATTTCATCATCCGGGTGTTCTTGGACATGTCGTCCTCGACATTTATTAATCCTGATAATTTTCGTCATATTTTTCGATATATTTTTTTTTGTCTCTCTATCTTTAGTTCGACTTTCCATCCGAATTGAATTTTCTTGTTTTCTTTGCAATTTCGAACATAGTTTTCTATTCTTCTTTTCCATCCGATTCTTTTTGATTCGTTTTTCATTGTCAGTGAAATTTTATCTCTTTTCTTTTTATGAGTGCTTTTATGGTTTTTTTGTATTAACGATTCAGTTTTGATTGCTTTTTGTAAAAAATATATTTCTATGTCTCTCGAATTCGTTTACAATTTAATATTTTGGTTTTAACAAACGCCCTGTTTTGTCCATTTTACTAATGAGGTCTGCTGCTTGATCATGACCTCTCATTATTGCATCCCGCATTAGTATCTTATTTGTTGCCCATACATTTTAAATCTTTTCGTTGCATTGACCATTATAAATTCCATCGCTAGGTTTCCTTGATTCGCGGCATAAGTAAGGACTGTCCATCTTTGTTATCTTTTTTGTTCATCGACCTGTTGCTATTAATTTGCTTAGCAATTCTGTAGTTGCATGGTGCTGCTGCAATCATTAACGGTGTTTTGACCTCTCTGAATTTTTAGATTCGTGTGTTGTCGCATTTTCATTGATTTAATTATTTCTAGTTTGATTCGCCTTCAATTTCGGCTAATAACTGTGGATGTAATGGTACGTTGCCATCTGAATCTGTGAAGTGATAATACGGCATTCTCTCCAATAATTGTACGTCATTCTGCTTGAATCTAATTTTCTTTGGCATAATTTCTCAATGATTGATGTAATTCCACCATATGCTTCGAGAAGCTTCTATTTTTTGTCATTCTGGCATTTTTATTTCTTTGGTTATTTCTCTACGATTGATGCATTTTTGCGAACATGTTCCCTTTTTAACAATCGTCGGGTTTTAGTTTTTGTGGAGTAAGATCCATTCTTCGTTTATTTATTGTCCTCAGCATACATATTTGCCTTGTTTTGCGATTCTCGTCATAATTTTCCTTGTTTCTGGTTTAACTGTTGATGTTTTGCTACAGCTTGCATGATTTACATTTACATAGATTGGTCTTACTAGCGGATTTTAACTAATTTTATCTTACATTTTTTCATTAGTATAGATGATTTCATGGGGCCTTTCCTGTTCTTGCGCAACTTTTTGGCAGTTCTGGTAATGCATTTTCTGGTGTTGTTCGATTATACTCAATCTCCGATTTTAAATTGATGTTTGCACGTTTTCTCTGTTTGTCGTGTAAGTCTTTATAACTTTCTTGTTTAAAACGAATATTATTCGCGCACGTATTTCCATATTTTTTTGCATTCTTTCTTTAATTTAGTAACATAATCTCAATTTCCATGTATTTGTGAGACTGGTGTTGTATTCTAGATCTTGGCATATTGCACTCTCTCATACATAAGTTTGGAACGGACTCATCTTTGTTGCTGAATGATTGACATTTCGGATAAGGTTTAACATAATTTTAATATATTCATCCAATCTCTTGGTGCTTGCTTCACATATTTGAGATATTTTCGATTATATCACCTTTGAATCTTTGGTTTTGTCGTTTGTTTGTGGATCGATATGGTGAGGTTTCTCAGTTTAGCGATTCGGTAAATAATTTTGTCACTTCGCTTAGTATTTCGACTCATAAAATTGGTTCCTTGATGGTTAAAATTTGCTTTGGTGTACATAATCGACAACATATTTCCTCTATAAGATTTTGGCAATCGTTTTGCTTTTTCTGATCGGCATTGCAAATGCTTCTGGAAATTTGGTTAAGTAATCGTTATTAAATATATCACATTTCTTTATCCGATTTCTGGTAATGGCTATCTACGTCCATTGCTTATTGTCTTGGTTCTGTGTGGTATTGGCTCGGTTTTAATGGTGCTTTCATCTTATTTTCCTGTGCTCTTTCGAGTGGCACATATTAAATTTTTTATCCAGTCTTTCAACGTCGTCTGTCATTTTTGGCCATAAGTCTTGTTTTGTTTACGTTGGCTTCCGTCTTCTTGATGACATATGTCGCGCCAATTTTTCCATCATGATATTTGTAATCAAATCTCTTTTCGTCTCTTTCTGGTAAGCCATCAATTCTTTTTGTCCTCCGTCATTACCATAACGCATATTTCCTTTTCGATCGTATATGTGTCGTTTTATCTCCATATGCTCTTTCATTGATTTGATTTGTGGAAGATTTTCAATATCGTTTTGTATCTAAATAATTTCGATTATTAACTTTAACTCACTATCTTCTCTTTGCTTCTTGTTTAGTTGAGTATCAATGTTTCTGCATTAATCATACATATCGTCTCACGTCATTGTCATTAATTCCTCGAAGCACAATATCCGACATAACATCTGCATTTGCATTAGCTTTTCGGCTTTGAATTTTATATAACGGTGAATACTCTTGAAGTTGCATTGGGCCATTTATTAATGTTCGGCTTGATGCTTTCTTTGTGCTGGCTAGCATACAGAGAAAAGGTTGGTGATCGTTGTGACTTAATATATTTCATGTCCCATAAGAGTATTTAATGTTTGTCGTAAAATTAATTGCCCAAGGTTCTCTTTCCGTTACTTGAATAATTCCTTTCGTGCTTTTTGAAAACGTTTCTACTTAATATCGATTGCTCTTTCCTCGGTTTTCCTCGTCCATTGGCTAATACTGCTCCGGCTGCATTACATTGCATCTGTTGCTAATAGAATGGTTTTTAAAGTTTTTGGATGAATCATATTGGAGATGATATTAGTGTTTAATCTCTCAGCGTTTCGATGCACTTGCTGCTCGTTTTCGCCCTACAAAGATGTATCCTTTTTCACTATACTCTTGGATTGGTTTTGTGAATTCTGCGTTATTTTTAATGAATTTAAGATAGTAATCACATAAGCCTAAAATTTTGAAACTTGTTGTTATCTGTTTTTCGTATTGGACAACTTTTATTTTCTCTATATTCTACTGGATAGGTTTGTTTCTTTAGCTGATACATCTGGCTAAAATGTAACTTTTTTTGGCCAATCACTTTTGAAGGTTCAGTTTTATTTCTTTGCCGTAATTCTGGAGATAGTTTCTAATTTTAGGCTGTTGAATGTGTTGAAATATTATTAGTTATATGATATCATGTTTATTCATGCGTTACGAAATTCATGCATCTCTGGATGATGCGGGTGCATATGTTAGTCGAATGGCATCTTTTTTAAACTGGTATAGTTTCTCCGATTGTAAACCTTGTTTTCTTCGATCTTATTCTTTTATTTGATTTGCAGTATCCTTTTCAAATCAGTGAATGTAAAGTATGCTGCTCCATGCAACTTTTGTAACATTTCATTAATATCTGGTAATGGATAGTATTCTTTTGCGTGTACTGGTTTAATGTCTATAGTCATACAAAATCGTTGCGTACGTCTTTTTTTTACCATTACAAGGGAATTGCCAGGGTGAAGAACTGGTTCTATTACTCCAGATTAACATCTTTTGCACTTCTTTTCTGCTCGGATTTTTGACTTCTTGCAGTCTATAGCGGCTCAGTGTAATTGGTGTGTCGGTCTGTCAATGGAATAACGTGTTGGAGTTCATCATTGTACCAAATTAATCGGATGCTGGCAAAAATATCTTTAACTCGATTAATAGTGTTTCCGATTTTCTTTTTCATTTTTCATTTAGCGCTTCATATCATTGTCCATTTCTTTTTCATCGGCCTGATTCGCCTTTTAACTCGGTCTCAATTTTCATCATTGGGTGTTAGTTTTCTATCTTTGTTTGTCATAGATTATTTATCCTCTTATCAAATTAGTCACAATTAATCGGAATTTCGTTGTCGTTATTTTATATTTCATTTCTCTTGCCAAAAAGGTAACTCTTTGCGTTCCTTCGATTTCTGAATTTCGGTTCGAATAATCATTTCTCCTTCACTTCATCATTCTTTGATACAAATCTTTGTAGTTCTCCGTATGGTTTATTTTCTCCGGACATCTAACTTTCGATCTATGGTACATACTGTCCGTCTTTATCTTTTAATTTCATTGTTTCCTAATCGATTACTATCTCTTTTAAGTAAGTCAGGCATTATGGTCGGTGGCATTATGCATGGTGCGTTAATTTTTCTGATTTACGCAGATAGGTTGATATTTTTACATTCTTTATATTAATTCTGTGCAACTTTTTCCAACTACGTCGATTTGACTTTGGCTACATGTTATTACATCAATGTTGTTTCCTCGTACACGGCCATATCTGCTTGGCAGCATATTCATATTGATTGCCGAAATATTTGCGCCGTTGTCGACATTGCTGTTCATTTCGATTCATTCACTTTATATGATTTGTTAAGTAGGTCAGCAGGAGTTACTAAGACTGCATATTGGGTTCTAGTTTCGACTTCATTATCTTATTTGCGCTTTCGATTCATTATGTGTCGATGTTCTCCAATTCGGTTCAAATTACTGGATATAACGTTTGGTGTCATTCTTGTACCATCGCGGTCTTTCTTTTATGGTTTCTGGTTTTGTGCGCTTTTCATAAGTACTGATGGTAATATTTTTGTTTTCCCATTTGACCTCGGATTTTTCTATTTTCCAAGTGGTGGCGGTACTTTTTTCATAGTTATCTTACATCCTGATTATCGTCGTCATCATTGCTGTGTTCATTCGTTATTGGTTTTAGTTTGTCATTTAGATCATCTTTCATCCACCTCGTTTTCTCGTCTTTGGCTTGATTTTTTCTGTTTCCATTTTTCCATAATACTTGAATTTTCGTTCCGACTGTCTCTCGGTTCTTTTCATTTTTTGATAGAATTTCATTAATTTTTGATTCTGTGGATGTCCTTTGAATGTATGGAGGACATAGTTTTTTGCTAAGAACGGTAAAAATCATTGCCATTTTTCCAGTTTAACTTTCTTTACGTTTGTAAATGTCGAAGCAAGCTAACATTTGCGTCAAAATTACTCGTCACTATTTGAATTATGAGTATTATGTCCAATATTCCCTGCCATCATTTACAAATATTAGAAATCGTCAACATTGCCCTTCATCATATTGGATGTCGATGTTTAAATGTCTGGAGATAGCATAATTGTATTCGGACTTCCACGTAATTTGTTCGCTGCAATTTGTACAGATTTGATAAGATATGCTGTTATAAGCTGGAAAAAGCATATTTGCTTCGTCAGCTGATTCTCAATCTTTTCCCATTGTACATCCATTTCTTCGAACAACGTGACAGTTTTGAATCTAGTTTCTGAGGTAATTCTGTTACAAATTTTTTTGGTGTAATGTCGGTGATTTACTAGGAATATTAGTCCATCGTCGTCTTCTCTTCGGTAATAACGGTCCTTACATTATACATTGAAATAAATTTGGATAAATTCTACTGGATCATGATTCTGGTGACAGCTTGTAAAATTAATTCTCGCTTTGTTGCACTATTTCTAATTCGTGTTTGCAACATTTATCTCTGGTATCGATGATTTTTGTGGGTAGTCCCTAGCGGTTGTTTTCCTCCCCATTGATACGTATACATCGCTTTCTCCGCGCACTTTCTTCCAAGTGACCCTTCTTGTAGCGGTAATAACGGATTGATTTATTGGATTTGTAATTTTGACATAGTAATTTGTGTTCTCAATATTTCTGATCTTGTTTAAGCGCAAGTACGGTTTTTATAATGATAAACTTTTTCTATCTGATGTTAATCAACGATGGAACAAGCAATTCATTTTTTGTTGGATATAAATATACTTTTCTCTTTATCTCCTAGCTTCTCTCTTGCGTTAGGTATGGTTTCTGTGCAATAGGAAGAATGCTTTGTAGTTTGTACTAATTACATCTGTGCATTTTGCTGACTGTGTTTTCTTTTATGAATCTCATTCCGCATCGCTATCTTGTGGATACCACACTACTGGGGTGTCCTCTGATTTCAGCTTTGAAGTTATTATTCGTACTTGAAAATTTTCGAGTTGCAATAATTCTCACTCATAGCTTCATCCTCTTTTGCTCGTCTTCAGGTTTGATCACTTTTCCTATGGGATTTCTCGAAATTGCTGTTTTTATAATGTTGTCGGCATTCTTTTGGCTGCGTTATATGTAAAGTTGAATTCCAGTATAAATGATTGTCGTGGAGACAGACTTGGAGATAGTGTTTTTCATGGCTTTGAGTATTCCGGTCGAAATATCCTTGGTATTGGTCCAGTTTCGTTTGATAAGCTTTTCAATCACTACACTCTTTTTAAAAAAAACAATTTTTCCCCGCCCCAAGGTAACGTATATTTCTCCTTGACATGATCATTGATCTTTTATTCCGTCAGCTTTGTTATATACTTTCTCGTGTTTTTATCTTTTCCGGTTTCTGCTGTATTTCGATTTTGTTATTAGTACAGATTTTTTCCGTTTTGAATCCCTCAAACGCATGCTCTCGCGTTAATGTTTACACTGGACTATTCGGTTCTGGTTCGATGATTGATGTATTGAAAATACTGTCCACAATAATCTGAATAGTTTTGGTGATGTACTTCCTTTATATTTGCTTTGATAAAATGGTTCTTGATAAAAGGTTATATGACTAACATCTGTTGCCATATGGTCCTTGAATTTTCTTGGTTTGCCGCTTACACTCTTCGTGTCTTCTTAATGAATATCTCTGACCCATTTTTTAATAATCGTCACAATCGTGAAAACTAAAAATGATTGGGCTCCTCTGATTACACACATATCAAATTATACTGTTGTCAAGATTGCGTTAACTCCCACTTCTGCTTGCTCTCTTATTTTAATATTGATCGTTCGTTCTTCAAATTAGTTAAATTTCGTAGTTTTGCTTGCATCGTTTCCGGTTGATCATTTTATACTTGCTGCATTGGATAATAGTTTTCCATCACCTTGAGTATATCGACGGCTTCTATTAATTTCTTAATTATATCAGTGATCGTAATACGTGTCATGCTTGCGTATATTTCGGGCTTCGTTTTTATACAGTCCGATATGTTATAATTGATAGGCAAATACTACATATATCGACTAGGATCATCTGATCTTTTTTTCTAATTGTTCCACAATTGGTTATACATTTCTTGGGAACATTTCTTAGTCAATTGCTCAAATTTATTATCATGGATTTTTGTTAATTGGCCTTCAAGATTGTCCATAATTGTTTCGACTTCTGGCTGGATGTTGTGTTCTCAAACCTTTTTTATTTCTGGATTAGCAAAGCTAGTACATTCCGATACATATCATTTATCCAACTGCGTTCCTTGTTTCTCGTTGGATTCTCGCGCTGGCACTTGTTTTGCCACTTGTTGAGTTTCTCTCAGTTTTTGGTTTTTGTAGTCTTCGTTTTTTGTAATTGTTTTTTTTGGATTTTTGGCTTGGGTTTGTTCGATTTGTTTTTGGTCTGGCTCTTGATTTATTATCCATCATTGTTCGGTTCTTTTCGATCTGGTTGTCTGTTAGCTAGTTCTCTTCTTTGATGTCGTAGCTCTCTATCAGCTATCAATTATTACTCATGTCCGTAAGTGGGCATTTTGTTTTCTAATCGCCTTGTCCGTACATTATTCCAATATCGTCTTCTGTTGGCTTCTGTAGTGCTCAGCTGGTTCTTCTGTGCCAAGTAAAATCCCTTTCTCGTTATCGGTTGTCTGATTCAGTTTCAGTATTGTTGCGTTAAATCGCCGAATTTTGGTTAGTTGTTTTTTCTTCCTGCTGCGTTATGATTTCTTCTTTCAGATCGTTTTACACATCATCGTCTTCACACTGATTCGATTATCATATGTTCTTCTTCTACCTCTGGAGTTTCTAAAATAAACTGTACTCTATTTCGCTTGGTGATTGTATGATGATTTTTCGTTTTCGCTTTTTTGTGATTAGTTTCTGACTGCAATTTTTAATTAAAGTTAAATATTCTTATTCTCGGTTGATTGGAGTGACTCGATTTCCAACGTCGTCATCTAAGATTCCTCAATAATTTGCAAATGAAAGGTAATTCGTATGCTTTTAGTTTTAATCTCTTTGATCTTTGTTGTGACATGCTCCTCTCTCTCCTCGGTTTCTAATGTCTGGGTATTGATTTTGGTCGGATATTTTTCGGGTCTTTCCTCTGCCATTCATATGCTTCCATTTTTCGAATTTCATCGAATTGTTCTGATACAAGAGTACATTCGTCGGTATTCTCGGGGATTGTTTTAACTCCAGTGTTCTCAAATTCTAATTCGTTTGCATGAATCTATTATTCTTTTGCTAGTTCACCTGTTCGTCTGTGTTGATTTTTTTTGCACGATTCAGAATAGTTTTTAATATTCTCATACATGTTTTTGAAGTCTCTGCTAGTGCAGTTAATTCATTTTCGATAGTCATCCATATCCGTAGGTTAAAAAATTTTTGATGCCTGGAATTTTCGTTTCTCTAACATGCAATTCTTGTTAAATCTAAATTTTTTCGGCTTGTCTGTTATCGGTTTTCCTTTTGCATTCGAGTGTGAAGCTAATATTTATTTTTATAAATAATCGACTGTTCGCCTGTTCTGATTTTTGCTCGATAAATTTTCGGTGATTCTGATGCGATATTTTTGTATTTTTCGGTTCTGATGATGTGCTTCGTTTATGTTCCGGTTTATATGTGTAGGATGACATTTTCCGGTTGTCCCAGGTGCGTTAAGCCGAAACTAGTTATTTTTTGACTAAATGGGCCATGATATTTTACTGTCATTTATTCTTTGGCAAATATGAAAAATACTCCATATGAGTTTTTTTCCCACTCCGTCTCCATTGTACATTTCATTTTTACCGATAACTCCGGTTCGTATAGAATTTTTGGACTTGATATACTTGTCATTTCCCCTTCTTTGGCTGCTTCTAAACTTTTTCTCATGCCAATCTGTAATTTTCCATTTGAATGGTGTAGCCCACTTCTGCTTCTCGTAATTGTTCATCTTCTTTCTGGTAGCATTGCTAGTTCGTCCATATTAGAAAGCAGTTTTTTCCTTCATACAGTTCATCTGGGATTTTTCAACAAATCTTCCGATATCTCGCTCGGAATATATTCGGTCATTTTCTGGTATACATTTTCTTGTTTTAAATCGCATCGAGCTAATCTCATCCATGTTTTTATCCCGGCCGTTGGTTTACAATTCTCGATCGTTAGTAAATATATTTTTCGGTATAATTCCTTCGTTTCTCTCTCATACGTTGTATTTTCTAATATTCGATCCATTTTACTTTTCATTTTAGTTTGGAATTCTATTATTTTTCGTTCTCTGTCTTTTCGCTCTTTTGATTCGCAACATTTGGCTCGTCCATGATATGACTTTTTATTGTTTTTATGTCCATCATCATTTATTCCTAGCTGTAATATTTGAGTTGATCGCTTTCCCTGCTAAAACTTTGCATTATCAATTAATATAATTCCATCATTCGTTATCGATATTTTCTCTCACTTTAATCAAAATTTTGTTGATCCGATTATTTTTATTAGATCATCACTTTGACATATCAGGGTCTACTTCGATAATTGTTTACACCTTAGGTTAACTTTCCGCTCATTCGTAATGGGTTCTGTTCCTCTCAAGCGGCTCTCTGATATTGCCATAGGCCTTGATAGTTACGTGCTCGTTCATCTTTGTTAGGTCAATATCTGGTTCTCTTAACTTTTAACGGAACTGGTTTATCGAGTAGCGGCCGGATTCTGGTATTTATTCGTCGATAATTTCTCGTTTGGTTTGACTGCTTGTTTAACCAATATATTTGATTTTTCTCTCATAAGGAGTTCTCTTTCGATCATTAACTGTTGGTTTAATTTTGCATTTTTGGAATATCAATTTAACTATCCTTTTGTAGGAGTTCTTCTAATTGTTTCTCTTGTCGATTCTTTTAGTGTAAAATTTGAGTTTTTTCTCGGCCATATGATTTATCTACCAAATGGCATACCTGTTTGATTTTCCAGCCATTCAATATATATGTTCTTTTTCCGGCGTTTCATGTTTCTTGGTACCGCATTGGTACAATTGTCAGTATTGTTCTGTTAATTCGATTTGAATTTGCATCGGACTTTTGGATGTTGGATCTGATCTGATATTTTCCGTTCTATTTTTTGAGTTCCTCTTTATATTCTATGATGAAATTTTTCCAAATGGCTGTTAAATCGCCTTTTTCAAGTTGATACGCTGAGCTACTAATTTTGTAATTTCTCTGAATGTTATTGTTCCATAAACTGTTTATTGCTTTACACTTCGTATCCTATTTATATACTTCAGTCAATAATTCGCTCCATTCACGCCGTCGTTTATTTTCCATTAATTTGCCGACCCCGTCAAATCATCTTGTCGCTAGTTTGGTGGAGTTTTAATTCGGGGCTGATATTTCAATTGTTGGAATAGTTCGCCTCCAGACTATTTTCGCTTATTTCGTCTTCTGGATCGTTTGTCGTCTTTAGTTGCTCTCAGCATATTAATTTTTAACTATTTTGTTGGTTCTCATTGTTTATGCGAATTACCATTTTTAGTTGTGGCTGCATCTCTTTTCTAATTTTGTTTGACTTGTTCATACTGTCAGTGTTTGTTTCTCGTGGTTTTCTTTCTAATTTTGTGTAGGATCCTTTTGGCTTCGATTTTTCGTAGCATAGGCCTCTTTTGAGGGTTTTGCTTTGTTTTCGTCTCATCGTTTTGACTTTCTCAATTTTTCATTTGATTTATTAATTTCTCGTCTTTTTTCTTTGTTTTCTCTTTGATAAATTTTTGGAATTCGTTTTATTTTTTCTCTTCATAGTACAAATTTATATTCGTTTTCACATTTTATTATATTTTCTGGCAATACGTCCTCGTTGAACACTCGTTTCGTCACGCGCTGTTCACGAACACACTGGCTTCGCAGTGGGTGATTTGTTTTTCATTTACTGTTCTATATTTTATAAGTTTGTAGTTGTTTCGGCGTTCCATCTTGCTTGGATCTCTTTTTGCTCTTCCATTTGGTAATCTTTGCATTCTGCTCTCTTGTTTGTTCTTGGTTGTGTTTATTATTTGCTCTCGAACATCTCCGTTCTCTGCAAGCATGTTTATACGTTTGTTGTTGATTACGCTTTCATTTGGTTGACTTCGTTGCATCTTTCATTCTTGCCTATTGATTTTGTACATTTGTATTTGCTTGGTTTTGGTTCAGGTGGATTTGATTGCATTCGATGTGGGCAGTTTTCTCGACCGTGCCATATTGATTAATGCGAAAACAAGTTCATTTAGATTCGCCATAATACGCATTTCTGCGTATCTCTGTTATTGCCGTTTCGTTGTATCTGACATTTCGTTACGAACTCTCTGCAGATTACTTTGTGTGGCCTCTTTTGCGATCTTTTGACAATGTTTTTTTTTTGCTTTGAACACTCATGCTTTGGTGACAAATCTCTGCCATTCTCGCATACTGGTTGTTGTTTCCATTGTTATTAAATCTGAAATTATTAGTTGGTAATTCAAATTACCGTTACCAGATTATCTTGGATTTCTTATGGGTGGGGCCTTGAAACATCTTGTTGTGCCCTTGGATAATTGATTATTGTTGGGTTGACATTTGTATTATCTGACTGTTGTTTGACTTATTTTGGAGGTTGTTGTACGGCTCTGCGTATTGCTGGCACTTGTAGTTGTGGTATGAATGTTTAATATATTGGAATTTCCGTGCTTTTGTCTAATGTTCTTTGCGGTGCTTGGATCCCACGCCTGCTCTGATATCTCATGTTTAATCTTTTATGAATTGAGGACGATTCTTTCTCTTGGTATTTTTGTCGCAACGGTTCTCTTGCTAAATCGGCTTTAATTCACGCAATATGAACTTTGATTCGTTTTGTTTTTTGTTTTCGGTGTAAAAAATTCTAGATAAGTTTTTCGTGAGGTCTTTCGCGTTCCGGAACGTGTTAATTAGAAAGTTTTATTCTCATTGCCAGTTTCTAAGTTTCCTTGGGTCTCGTTTTGGGCTTCTAAATTACATGTTGAGCATCTGTTAATCAGTGCGTCTCTCACTGCTAATTGCTATGTCTGTGCCAATGAATATTGTCGTAGTATATTTCGTATTCTTTATAAACTTGCTATTTTATCCGATAAATGTTGTCATATGTTCGCTCT
>CM039682.1:5382495-5539380 GCA_022537955.1 Schmidtea mediterranea | reverse complement strand
CGGAATGGCTTTACAGCGATCTCTTTCGCTATCCCATTCCTGTTTGTTAATAACTTTTTCATCATGTTGCTTCGTTGCTGTTTGACTTGTTTTCCATTGCCTTGCTTGTCTCTCTTAGCTGCATTGATCTGCGTTGTTCTTGTAGGCTCACATCACGAATTCTATTGTAACTTGTGCGTCAGCCTTTCTTTTTCTGCTTCACTCGTCGAGCAATTGTTGTTGATTTTCACGGTTATCCAGTGGTTCTTGTGTTTTCTAATTGGCACTCGGTCCTCTTCTCTTAGTAATACGGCTAACTGGCGACGTTTGCTTCTTAGCCCGCCAGATATAATCCTTCAGGTCATAAATTTCTTGTTCCAACTTTTCTTCCCTTTGATTTGGCTTGCTGCGATTTCTTGTCAAAGGTCTTCTTGATCTATTTGTCTGTGCTTTTTTAGAGTTGTTCTTTACTTCCAAGCTCTAGGCTTTTTACTTCAAGTTCTGGTTTCTCTGTTCAGGCCTAGGCTTTTCATTTCTATTTCTAGAGTTTTCTACTCATCTCCCTCTTCCTTGGCTTTGAAACAATAGTTCGGTAGATCTTTATTGCATCTTTTCTTGCCCCTAGTTTGGCGATATGCTTTCAATCTCGGCTTGCGTTTATTCTTGGTTTGTGTGCTGGCTTTGTTATGGTTTTCTTTTCGATTATTCATTTTCTAAATTAGTTAATTTACATTGATTATCGCACACGATTCTACTCTTATGATATAATAATTCTACTTCTATATATCGATAGTTTATAGTTTTTTATTGGGTTTATTTCTGGCGATATAATAATATAGTTTTTACAATAGATACCATTCGCATACAATTTACAGTTTAATACAAGATTTTTATGATCCTCTAAGGTGCTTTCTATAGATTCATACTCTTCTTCAGCAACAGGAGGTTTTCCATCGATCGTACCACGCTAGGATTTTCATTGTTGTTTTCTCTTCTCAATCTCCTTATTTCCAACGCTTGCCATTGACTTTGTCTGGTGAACTATCTCGTGCGTCTCTAATTCCGCAATTCTTGTTGCTGTGTTCAATTTATGGTTACATATATCATACTTCGTTGTGATCTCGGTTAACATTGTCAGGGATTGTGTCCATTGTTTCCCTGGACAGGTTGCTACGCGCGCTAAAAAGTCGCACTGATCCTCTCCATAAGGGTTCTGCTGATGTTTCATTTGGGCTGCTGCTTGAATTTTGGTTGTTAATTGGGGTGGAAATCTGGTCGCGGTTGTGCTGTTCTTCATTGTTTCGGACGAAGGTCTGTATTCGGCTTGACGTTGGTGATTTCCTCTAGATAGATCCATTTTCTGAAGATTTTTCATTAAGAAAATTGATTTCAACTTTTTAAACTTATACATCAAGGTTCATTTTTTTTTCCGTCTTCACTATACATATATACTTTTATTCTTATTATTTTACATACATACTGCTTTATAAAATATACACTATTTACACGGTCTCATCCTCTCATTACACAAACGTTTCTTGGTGGTCTTTATATCGCAATTGTTCTCGTATGTATATTATGCCCCCATATTTCTCATTAGGTAAGTTTATATACATCAATTTCACTAGGCCACATCCTTTTGTGAGGCTTCTATTTATGGGTAACTCTTCATCCACAATCCACTAATATTGGCTTGACTGTCTACTTCGTCATATTCATTGTTTCTTCCAGTCTTCTGAACGTTCTAACGTTGATATCATATTCAAATTTTTCTACCATCTGGCCATTTTCTTCCGTTTTCTTGGTTTTGGTTTGCAATTTTTTAATGACTTTCACTGCTGAATTAATATTAGTGTCATTATGATCTTAACTACCGTATAAAGTTATTCCATATCATTTTTTATTGCGATTTTTGCTTCGTCTGTTTTCGCCTGATTTCGTTATTCTTTATAGTTGTGGTTTTTGGTTCTGATTCTGAGCTTTTCTGAATGCTTTGCGAGTTGGTGGGCTTCCTCATTGAAATATGTCCGTCATTTCCAGTTAATGTTTCAATTGCTCGATTTGTTGCCGTTTCCAATTTGTTGTTATTCTCGTTTTATTTCGGATGTTAGGTGTTCCGTGTTATTGCGATTGTTTATGCCTAGTCACTATTTGACAATTGGTCTGTTTCCTTTTCTTTATACCATACTCGATAGATTCCATCTTTTCTCTCTTGTTAACAATGGTGTTGTAGATACATTTCATCCCGTATTTCCGGCATTCGGTTTTAGCTTCCGGCTCTCTCCTCTCTTTCATCTCTAATGCATACTTTAGTGATTCGTCCTCCGAATAGCTTCGAAATCATAATTACTCATAATTTTTCCTGATCTGGCACTACCATTATTAATACCTCTTTTCTGGAATCTCTTGTTCTAGACAAGTGAGATCTTGTCCTGTTTGTGCTTCTGCTTTTCTGGATATAGCTTTCTGAGCCTTTGATAGTATTTCTCTGGATTTTCGGTCGAGTTGTTTTGATTTTGGGTTTCCTTTTCCTTTAAGCGTTTTTCACTGCTACAACATACACATTTCCTTTATTCCCTGCACATATTCACGTTGCATTGAATTTTCTACTAGTATTACCCCATAAATATGGTTGTTTCTTCTTTAATCGCATTGATACGCATGTGTTTTCAATATTTCTCATTGCATATTTGACTACTCCTCTATCACCGTTATCTGTTCATAAGTACATATTGATTCCTGCGGTTATAACTTTGAAATCGTACTCCGTTTGTTACTGCCATAATATCTCTACAAATGTTATCTGTTTATTTCGCATGATGCTTGTTCTCTTTCCTGAATGTAAATTGACATCGTTGTCCATAGTAGTGAAGTTGCAACTAATTTCCCGAGTTTTCTGTATAGACGAATACATATTCCTTCTTTATTGTTCATCATTTTCAGAATTAAACGGCTTCGATTTCTCTTTTGACGCTTCCTTTAATACTCCAGTCTGATTTTGCAACAGTTTGATTATTTGATATTGCTCTGCTCAAGGTTTGTTGCTCACATATCATGCGTTTACGTTTTCTTACACAATTAGATAATTCATATTTTCAGCTAAATCATCCCATTGATATTGACTTGTTTTTGTTTAGGTCTCACTTTTCTATACAGTCCTTTTCATTATCCAATGCAAATTGGTGGATTTTGTCGTCCTATATTCGTTTGATTTTTATTGCATCTCCACACTTGTTTCACTTGAATTTAAATTTGTGTTCTGTCGCGTTGCAGGCAGTTGTGTTGATCACGTTTTCTCCATTCTTTCTATTTCACATTTGTAGCTCCTTTATGCCCCATTATACGATTTTGTATGTTGAATTTTCTGGTTTGTATCTCGAATACGTAAGTTTGTCTGTTTCAAAATTCATGTTTCACATGGTAGGTTATCCGTCTGAGAATACGATCATATTAATTTTGTCGTTTTTCCCGTATTCGTAATTATTATTTGAGTTTTCTTTAACTTCAATGGCCATTCAATTCCATTAGGGGGAATTCTATTTTCCGTTAAAATAATTGACGTAATTAATATTAATAATCTTTGTAGTAGGGTCTTGTCGATTTTGATTCTTTTGTAGTTTTACCGTCTGTTTTATCATCTTTTATATTTCGGTTGGTTTCTGCTTCTCATGTTTCATTTAGAAATCTGATTGTGGTTCCTTCTCACTGGGGTAATTCTGCGGTCTTGTTTCTCATTATCTTTGGTGTCTCCTTGATCATCTTATATCTTTTCATTTTCATTCGTTATTTTCCATCATCCGGAGGTGTCTTGGAAATGTCGTCGCTCGACATTTATTAATCTGATAATTTCGTCATATTTTTCGATATATCTTTCTTTGTTCCTCTCATCTCTCTAGTTCGACTTTCCATCGAATTGAATTTTCTTGTTTTTCTTGCCAATTTCGAACTTTGACGTTTCTAATGTCTCTTTTCCTGATCCGATTCTTTTGATTCGTTTTCATTGTCAGTGGAATTTTATCTCTTTTCTTTTAAAGTGTGCTTTTATGGTTTTTTGTAAATTACGATTAGTGTTGATTTGCTTTTTTGTTAAAATATATTCCATGCTCCTCGAATTTCGTTTACATTTAATATTTGTTTTACAACGCCCTGTTGTCCATATTTACTAATGAGGCTGCTGCTTGATCATGACCTCTAATTATTTGCCATCCTCCATTACCGTATCTATTTGGCCACATACATTAAATCCTCTTTCGGTTGCAATTGACCATTATAAATTCCTCGCATAGCTTTCCTTGACTTCGCGCATAAGTAAGGACTGTCATCCTTTGTTATCTTTTTCGTTCAAGTACCGAACCTGTTCTCATTATTCTCTTAGGCACTTCTTAGTTGCATCGGCTGCTGCTGCAATCATTAACGGTGTTTGACCTCTGAATTTTTCAGATTCGTTGTGTTGTCCGCATTTTTCCATTGATTTAATTATTTCTAGTGATCGTTCACTTCATTTGCGGCTAATAAACTGTGATGTAATGCGTTACGTTAGGCCATTGAATCTGTGCAGTAGATAATACCGGCATTCTCTCCTAATTGTAGTCATTTCTGCTTGATCTAACTTTTCTTTGGCATAATTTCTCATCCATGATTGTAATTCCACCCAATTATCTCGAGAAAGCTTCTATCTTTTGTCCATTCTGCATTATTTCTTTGGTTATTTCTACGATTAATTCATTTTTCGACATGCTTCCATTTTTACATCGGTCGGCTTTAGTTATTTGGGCGTAAGATCCCATTCTTCGTTTATACTGCTCAGCATACATATTTGCCTTGTTTGCGAATCTCGTCTATAATTTTCCTTGTTTCTGGTTTAACTGTTGATGTTTTCGCTACAGCTTATGCACGATTTACATTTACATAGGATTGGTCTTTACTAGCGGATTATTAACTAATTTTACTCTTACATTATTTTCATTAGTATAGATGATTTCATAGGGGCCTCCCTGTTTCTGCGCAACTTTTTGCCAGTCTGGATATGATTTCTGGTGTTCGAATTACACCCAATCTCCGATTTTAAATTGATGTTCTTGCACGTTTCTCTGTTTGTCGTGTAACTCTTTATAACTTTCTTGGTTAAACGAATATCATTCCGGCAGTTTTCCATATTTCTTGCATTCTTCTTTAAATTAGTAACATATCATTCATTTCCATGTATTGTGAGGACTGGTATTGGTTTATTCTAAGATCCATTGCCAGTATTTGCGACTCTCTTCCATACATAGTTTGAACGGACTCATCTTTGTTGCTGAATGAAATTGACATTCGGATTAGGCCATTTAAACATAAATTTATTATATTCATCCCAATTCTCTCTGTGTTGCTCACATAATTGAGATCATTTTTCGATTAATATCCCGTTGAATCTTTCGGTTTGTCCGTTTGTTTGTGGATATTATGGTGAGGTTCTGCATTTTAGCGATTCGGAATATTTGTCACTTCGCTTAGTATTTTCACTCCATAAAATTGTCTGATCGGTTAAAATTTGCTTGGTGTACCCATATCGACAACATATTTCCTCTACTAAGATTTTGGCAATCGTTTTTGTCTTTCTTGATCGCATTGCAAATGCTTCTGCGAAAACTTGTTAAGTATTCGTTATTACCAGTATACACAGTTCCTTTATCCGATTTCTTGGTATGGACCTACTACGTCCATTGCTATCATTGGCATTGGTTCTGGTGGTATTGGCATCGGTTTTTAAGTGGTGCTTTCATCTGATTTCCTGTGCTCTTTCGTAGGGGGCACATTATTAAACAATTTTTTATCCAGTCTTTCACGTCGTCTGTCATATTTGGCAATAGTTATTTTTTGTTTCGTCTGGCTTCCGTCTTCTTGGGACATATGCCGCCCAATTTTTCCATCATGATACTGTATCAAAATCTCTTTTCGGTCTACTTTCGGGTTAGGGCACATCAATCTTTGTCTCCGTCCATTACATCAACCATTCCTTTTCGATCGTATATCGATGTCGTTTTTCTTTCCATATGCTCTTTCAATTGATTTGATTTTTCGAAGATTTCATTATCGTTGGTATTAAATATATCGATTTATTAACTTTAACTCCCACCTATCTTCTCTTTGCTCCTTGTTTCAGTTGAGTAAATCAATGTCTTTGCTTATCATTACATTACGTCTCACGTCATTGTCCATTAATTCCTTCGAACACAAATCTCGACATTACAATCTGGCATTTGCATTAGCTTTTTCCGGCTTTGAATTTTAGTTACGGTGAATACTCTTGAAGTTGCTATTGCCCATCTCATATCGGCTTGATGCTTCTTTGTGCTGGCCTAGCCATACCAAAAGGTTGGTGATCAGTTGGGATTATTATTTCATGTCCCCATAGCAGTATTTAAAATGTTTTGATCGTAAAATTATTGCCAGCTTCTCTTTCCGTTACTGAATAATTCTTTCGTGCTTTTTTGAACGTCTCTACTATAATATCCGATTGCTCTTTCTCGGTTTTCCTCGTCCCATTGGCCTAATACTGCTCCGGCCTGCATAAACCACTGCATCTGGTTGCTAATAGAAATGGTTTATTAAGTTTGGATGAATCAATATGGAGATGATATTTAGTTTTTATTCCTCAGGCGTTTCGAATGAAACTTGCTGCTCGTTTTCCCATACAAAGATGTATCTTTTTCACTAACTCTTGGATTGGTTTTGCCAATTCCTGCCGTAATTTTTAATGATTTACGATTTTATCCACATAAGCCTAAAAATTCTTGAACTTGTGTTACTGTTTTTTGGTATGGACAATCTTTTATTTTCTTCTATATTCTTGGATCAGGTTGTTTGCCTTTAGCTGCATGATACGATATGCCTAAAAATGTAACTTTCTCTTTGGCGCCCCAATCCATTTGAAGGCTTCAGTTTTAACTTCCATTGCCGTAATCTGACGAATAACGTTTCTTAATATCTTTTAAATGCTGTTCGAATGTGTCTGAATATATTAGTTAAATCATCAATGTTATACCATACATTGTTTTAATTCCATGCGTTTAACGAAATTCATGCATCTTGGAATTGATGCGGGTGCATTTGTTAGTCCGAATGGCATCTTTTTAAAACTGGTATAGGTCTTCTCCGATTGTAAACGCTGTTTTCTTCTCGATCTTCTTTCTTTACTTTGATTTGCCAGTATCCCTTTTCAAACCAGTATGTAAAGTATGCTGCTCCATGGCACATTTGTAACATTTCATTAATATCTGGTAATGGGATAAAGTATCTCTTTTCGTGGACTGCGTTTAATCGTCTATAGTCAATACAATCTTTGCGTACCGTCTTTTCTTTTCACCATTACCACAGGGAATGCCAGGGTGGAAACAACTCGGTTCTATTACTCCAGCATCTAACATCTTTTGCACTCCTTTTTCTGCCTACGATTTGAGCTTCTGCCACTATACGGCCTCAGTTGTAATTTGGGTGTGTCGTCTGTCAATGGATATAACGTGTGAGTACATCACTTGTACCCAAATCTAAATCGGGATGCTGCAAAAATATCTTTTAAACTCGATTTAATATGTGTTTCCAATTTCTCTTTTTCATTTTCATTTATTAGCAGCTCACTATTCAATTGGTCCACATTTCTTTTTCATCGGCCTGTCGCCTTTTAACTCTGGTAACTCATTTCCATTCATTGGTGTAGTTTTCCTAATCTTTCGTTTTCATTAGATACTTATCTCTTCATCAAATTAGTCACATTAATCGGAATTTCGTTGTCGTTATTTATTATTACAATTTCTCTTGCCAAAGGTAACTCCTTTGCGTTCTCGATGTTCTGATCGGTTCGATATTCGATTTTCTCCTCACTATCACTTGGACCTTTGACAAAACAAATCTTGAGTCTCCCGGTATGGTATTTTCTCGGACATCTAACTTCGGATCTCAATGTACATATCTGTCCAGTTTCTATTTCTTTAATTTCATGTTCCTAAATCGATTACTATCTCTTTAGTAAGTCCAGGCATTATTCGGCGTGCAATTTATGCATTGGTGCGTTAAGTTTTCTGATACCGCCAGGATAGGTTGATATTTTACATCTTTATATTCAATCTGTGACCACACTTTTCCAACTACGTTCGATTGACTCTTGGCTACATGTTATACATCCACTGTTTTGTTTCCTCGTACACGGCCATAATCTGCTGGCAGATATTCATATGATTGCCGAAATATTGCGCCCGTGTCGACCATTTGCTTCATTTCGATTCCATTCACTTTATCATGATTGTTAACGTAGGTCCAGCGGAGTTACTAAGACTGCAATTGTTCTCGTTTCGGACTTCATTATCTCATCTTTGCGCTTCTTCGATTCATTTACTGGTTCGATGTCTCTCAATTCGGTTTCAAATACTACTGGATATACGTTTGGTGTCATTCTTTACCCATCCGCGGGTCTTGCTGTTATGGTTCCTGGTTTTGTGAGCTTTTCATAAGTTACTGATGGTATATTTTGTTTTCCCATTGGACCTCGAATTTTTCCTATTTCTCAAAGTGGGTGCGGTACTTTATTCATAGTTACTTCGTACCTTCCTTGATTATCGTCGTCATCATTGCTGTCTTCATCGGTTATTGTTTAGTTTGTTCATTTACCATCCTTTGTCCATCCACCTCGTTTTCTCTCTTTTGGCTTGATTTTTCTCTGGTTTCATTTTCATCATAACTTGATTTTTCGTCCGATCTTCTCATCGTTACCTTATTTTTGATAGAATTTTCCATATTTCTTGATTTGTGGATGTCCTTTGAATGTCCATGGAGGACCATAGTTTTTGCTAAGAACGAGTAAAAATCCATTGCCATTTTTTCCAGTTAACCTTTTCTTTCACGTTTGTTAAATGTCGAAGCAAGCTAACATTTGCGTCAAAAATTATCGTACTATTTGAATTATGAGTATTACTCCCAATATTCCTGCCATCATTTGACCAAAATATTAGAAATCGTCCCCACATTGCCTTCATCATATTGGATTTGTCGCATGTTTAAAATGTTCTGGAGTAGCAGAATTCGTAAATTCGGATTCCACCGTAATTTGTTCGCCTGCATGTAAACAAAGATTTGATAAGATTGCCTTGTCTATAAGCTGGAAAAGCAATATTGCTCTCGCGATTTCAATCTTTTACATTGTACAATCCATTCTCGACACGTCGACAGGCTTTGAACATCTAGTTCTGCAGGTCAATTTCTGTTAAACAAATTTTCTTTGGTGCTAATGTCGGATTGTACTAGTAGGTATTATGCCATCGGTCGTCTTCTCTTTCGAATACGGTCCATATACATTACTACAATTGAATAAATGGATAAAATTCTACTGGGATTCATGATTCGGGACAGCTTGTACAATCTAATTCTCCTTTGTGCACTATTTCTATTGTTTGCACATTTATCTCTTGGGTATCGATGATTTTTCTGGGTAGTCTCGCGGTTGTCTTTCTACATTGATACGATACATCGCTTCTCCCACTATTTCTTCCAAAGTGGACCTTCTTTGTAGAGGTATAACGGAATTGCATTATCTGGATTTGTAATTGACATGGCTAAATTTTGTTCTCAATATTTCTCTGGTTAGCGCAGTCGTTCTGTAATAATCTGATAAACTTTTCTATTGATTGTTAATCCACGATGCGAACAAAGAAATCCATTTTATTGTTGGCATAACTAAATATAACTTATCTCTTTTATCTCCTAGCTTCTCTCTTTGCGTTCGTATGGTTTTCTGTGATAGGAAGATGCCTGTAGTTGTACTAATTACCATCTCGTCGATTTGCTGACTGTGTTTTCTTTATGAATCTTCATTCCCACTCGCTTCTTTGGATACCACCACTACTGGGGTGTCCTCTGATTTCAGACTTTAAGTTATTATTCGTCTTGAAATTTTTCAGTTGCAATCAATTCTCTCATGCTTCATCCTCTGTCTCTTCCAGAGTTCCGATACACTTCCTTGGATTTCTCCGAAAATTGCTGGTTTTTAATAATGTTATGGCATTCCTTTATGGCTGCGTATATGTCAACGTTACATTTCAGTTTATAACCATGATCTGTCCGATGCGAACAACTTGGATATTTTTTCATGGCTTGAGTATTCCGGATCGAAAGTATCCTTGGTATTGTTTCAGTTTCGTTTGATGTTAGCTTTCAATCACTACCACTCCTTTAAACCAATTCGCCAAGATAACGTATATTTCTCTCCTTGACTGGATCCATGCTGATCCTTATCCGTCCAGCTGTATATACTCTCGTAGTTTTTATCTTTTCCGGCTTCTGCTGCTATTTCGATTTTGTGTATTAAGTACAGTTTTCCGTTTTGAAATCCACCCTCACACTGCTCTCGCGTTTAATGTTACACTGACGATTCGGTTCCTGGTTCGATGATGATGTATATGAATACTGTCCACAATAAGATGCAAATATCTTTCTAGGTGACTTGTACATTCCTTTATATTTGCTTGATAAAATCGGCTTCTTTGATAAACGTTATATGATACATCTGTTGCAATCGTCCTTAATTTTCTTGGATTTTTGCCGCTTACACTCTTCGTGTCTTTAATGAATATCTCTACCCATTTTTATTCGTCACAATCGCTTAAACTAAAAAGTTCGGCTCCTTCTGATACACATTCATCCAAATTTAATACTGTTGTCCAAGATTGCGTTTACTCCCTTTGCTTTGCTCTCGGATCATTTATATTATTCGTTCCTTCAAATTCAGTTATAACAATTCTCGTAGTTTTGCTTGCATTCGTTTCCGTCTGATCCTTTACTTTGCTGCATGATAAATAGTTTTCCATCACACTTGAGTTAATACGGAAACGGCTCTATTATTTTCTTAATATATCAGTGATCGTAAAATAGTGTCCATCTTTGCGGTAATTTCGGCAATTCGTTTTTTATACAGTCCGATCATGTTATAAATTAGATAGGCAATACCTTACCATATTATCGACTAGGATCATCTGATCTTTTACTAATTGGTTCCACAATTGTTATCATTCTGGGACATTTCGTTAAAGTCATTCTCACTTTATATCCATGATTTTTGTTAATATTTGGGCCTCAAGACTTGTCCATAATTGTTGAGTTTCTGGCTGGATGTTGTGTCTCCTCAAACACTTTTATTTCTGGATTACCAAGCTAGTACATCCGATACCATTCATTTATCCACTGCGTTCCTTGTTCTCTCGTTGGCATTCTGCGCTGCACTTGTTTTGCCACTTGGTTGAGTTTCTCCAATTTTTGTTTTTGTACTCTCGTTTGTAATTGTTCTTTTGATTTTGGCTTGGGTTCTGTTTCGATTTGTTTTTGGTCTGCCTCTTGATTTATTATCCATCATTGTTCCGGCTTCTTTTCGATCTGGTTGTCTGTTAGCTAGTTCTTTCGATGTCGTAGCTCCTCTATCAGCTATCCAATTACTCCATTCGTCCGTAGTGGGCATATCTTTGCTAATCGCTTGTCGTACATTTTCCATATCCGTTTCTGCTTCTGTAGTCTCAGCTGGTTCTCTCTGTGCCCAAGTAAATCCTTCTCGTTCATCGGTTGTCTGATCAGTTTTCAGTATTGGTTGCGAATAAATCGCCCGAATTTTGGTTCGTTGTTTTTCCTGCTGCGTTCATGATTTCTTCCAGATCGGTTATTACATCATCGTCTTCAACTGATTCGATTATCACTTCTTCTTCTACCTCTGGAGTTTCTAAACTGTCTCTATTTTCTGGTGATTGTATGATGATTTTCCGTTTTTCGCCTTTTTTGATTAGTTTCTGACCTGCAATTTTATTAACAGTTAAAATATTACTTATTCTCGGCTTGATTGGAGTGACTCCGATTTCCAACTCGTCATCTAAAGATCTCCCTTCATATTGCAAATGAAAAGGTAATTCGTATGGCATTTTAGCTTTTATCTCTTTGATCTTTGTTGTGACATGCTCCTCTCTCTCCTCGGTTTCTATGTCTGGGTATTGAATTTTTAGTCGATATTTTTCGGGTCTTTCCTCTGCCCATTCCATATGCTTCCATTTTCGAATTAATCCATCGAATTGTTCTGGATACCAAGAGTACATTCGTCGGTATTCCTCGATTTCTTTAACCAGTGTTCTCAAATTCTCAATTCGTTTGCATGAATCTATTATTCCTTTTGCTAGTTCAACTGTTCGTCTGTGTTGATTTTTAGCACCCGATCTCAGAATAGTTTTTAATTCTCTACATTTTTGAGTCTCTGCTAGTGCAGTTAATTCATTTTCGATAAGATCATCCATATCCGTAGGTAAAAATTTTGATCCTGGAATTCGTTTCTCTAACATGCAAATTCTTGGTAAATCTAAATTTTCGCTTTCTGTTATATCGGTTTCTCCTTCCACTTCGAGTGTGAAGCTAATATCGTTATTTTTAATAAATATCGACTGTTCGCCTGTTACTGATTTTTGATCGATAAATTTCGGTGATCCTGATGCGATATTTTCTGTACTTTTCGGTTTCTGATAGCATGTGCTTCGTTTATCCGGTTTATATGTGTCACGGTGACATCTTTCCGGTTGTCCAGGTGCGTTAAGCGAAATAGTTACTTTTTGACTAAATGGCCATGATAATTTACTGTCATTTATTCCTTTGCAAATAATGAAAAATACTCCCATATGAGTGTTTTTTCCCACTCCGTCTCCATTTGGATACACTTTCATTTTTAACCGATAACCTCCCGGTCTCGTATAGAATTTTGGACTTGATATACTTGTCACTTTCCCTTCTTTGGCTGCTTCTACTTTCTCATGCCAATCTGTAATTTTCCATTTGAATGGTGCTAGCCACTTCTCTTCTCGTAATTGTTCATCTTCTTCTGGTAGCCATTCTAGTTCGTCCATATAGAAAGCAGTTTTTTCCTTACACAGTTCATCTGGGATCTCTTTCAACAAATCTTCCGATATCTCGCTCGGAATATATTCGGTCCATTTTGGTAATACATTTTCTTGTTTTAAATCCCATCGAGCTAATTCCTCATCCCATGTTTTTATCCACGGCGTTGGTTTACAATCTCGATCGTTTAGAAATAATATTTTTCGGTATAACTCTTCGTCTTCTCTCCATACGTTGTATATTTCTAATATTCGATCCATTTTACTTTTCAATTTAGTTTGGAATTCTATTATTTTTCGTTCCTCTGTCTTTTCGTCTTTGATTCCACCATTTGGCTCGTCCATCGATATGACTTTTATTGTTTGTCCATCATCCCATATTCCTAGGCTGTATATTGGAGTTTGATCGCTTTCCTCTAAAAAATTCTCATTATACATTAATATCACATCCTCCATCATTCCGTCATCGCTATTTTCTCTCACTTTAATCAAAATTTGTTGATCGATTATTTTTATTAGATCATCCACTTTACAATCAGGGTCTACTTCGATCAATTGTTTATCACCATTAGGTAACTTTACCCTCATTCGTATGGGTTCTGTTCCTCTCAGCGCTCTCTGATATTTGCCATAGGCTTCGATTAGTTCACCTGCTCGTTCATCCGTTAGCGTCATAATCTCGGTATCTCTTACACTTTCTACGAACTGTTTCATCGAGTACGGCCTTCTGGTATTTATTCGATCGATAAATTTCCTCGTTTGGTTGACTGCTTGTTTAACCAATATCATTTGATTTTCTCTCATAAGGAGTTCTTTCGCATCCATTAACTGTGGTTTAATTTCATTTTTGAATATCAATTTAATATCCTTTAGGGTTTCTTCTAATTGTTTCTCTTGTCGATTCTTTTCAAGTGATAAAATATTGACGTTTCTCGGCCATATCATTTCATCTACCAAATGCATACCTGTTCTGATTTTCCAGCCATCAATATATAATTGTTCCTTTTTCCGGCCGTTTCCCATCTTTTCTTGTACCCATTGGTACAATTCGTCAGTATTTGTTCCTGTTAATTGGATTATTTGCATCGGAATTTCTGGATGTTGGATTCTGATCTGATATTTTCCCGCTTCTATTTTCTTGAGTTCCTCTTTATATTCTATGATGAAATTTTTCCAAATCGCTGTTAATACGCCTTTTTCAAGTTGATACGCCTGAGCTACTAATTTTGTAAATTTCTCGAATGTTATTGTCTCAATAAACTGTTTATTGCATTTTACTTCGTATACTATTTCATATACTTCAGTCAATAATTCCCATTCACCCTCGTTTATTTTCATTAAATTTGCGACCTCCAAATCATCTTCGTCGCTAGTTGGTGGAGTTTTAATTCGGCTGATATTATCACATGATTGGAATAGTTCGCCTCCCAGACTACTAATTTCGCTTATTTCGTCTTCTGGATCCGTTTGTCCGTCTTTTAGTTGTCTCAGCATATTAATTTTTAATATTTTTGTTGGCTTCTCATTGTTTATCGAATTACACCATCTTTTAGTTGTGGCCCATCTCTTTTCTAATTTTTTGTTTGACTTGTTCATCTGTCAGTGTTTCGTCTTCTCGTCGGATTTTCTCTTCTAATTTCTGTAGTAGGATCCTTTGGATTCGATTTTTCGTAGCCATAGCCTCTTTTGAGGGTTTTGCTATTGTTTTCGTCTCATCGTTTTGAATTTCCTCAATTTTCATTTGAATTTCTTTAATTTCTCGTCTTTTCTCTTTTTTTCTCTTTGATAAATTCTTGGATTCGTTTTATTTTCTCTTCACTAGTCAATTTATTCGTTTCACATTTTATTATATTTTCTGGCAATACGTCCTCGTTGACACTCGTTTCGTCACCGTCGCTGTTCACAACACACTGCTCCGCAGTGTGCATTTCGTTTTCATTTACTGCTCTCATCATATTTATACGTTTCGTAGTTCCGTTTCGGCGTTCCCATCTTGCTTGGATCTCTTTTGCCTCTTCCATTTGTAATCTTTGCCATTCTGCTCTCTGTTGTTCTTGGTTGATGTTTATTATTTGCTCTCGAACATCTCCGTTCTCCTGCAGCATGTTTATACGTTGTTGTTGATTACCGCCTTTCATTTGTTCGACTTCGTTTCGCAATCTTTCCACTTCTTGCATCAAATTGATTTGTACATTTGTATTTGCTTGGTTTGGTTCAGGTGGATTTGATTGCATTCGATGTGGGCAGTTCCTCGACACGTGCCCTACTTGATTACATGCGAAACAAGTTACCATTCTAGATTCGCCATTAATACGATTTCTGCCGTATCCTCTGTTATTGCCGTTTCCGTTGTATCTGACATTTCCGTTACCGAATTCTCTGCAGATTACCTCTGTGTGGCCTCTTTTGCCGCATCTTTGACATGTTTTTGCTTTGAAACACTCACTGCTTTGGTGACCAAATCTCTGACAATTCTCGCATACTGGTTCGTTGTTTCCATTGTTATTGAATCTGAAATTATTAGTGTAATTCAAATTACCGTTACCATTATTCATTGGATTTCTTATGGGTGGGGCCTTGAACATCTGTTGTGCCCTTGGAATAAATTGATTCATTGTTGGGTTGACATTCGTTATCTGACTGTTGTTGACTTCACTGTTTGAGGTTGTTGTAACGGCTCCTGCTGTCATTGCTGCAACTTGTAGTTGTGGTAGTCGGAATGTTTCACATATATTGGCAATTTCCAGTGCTTTGTCTACTGTTTGCGGTGCTTGGCATCCCACGCCTGCTCTGATATCCTCATGTTTTAATCCTTTTATGAATACTGAGACGATTCTTTCCTCTGGTACTTTTTCGTCGCCAAAGGCTTCTCTTGCTAATCGCTTTAATTCACACGCATATAGAACATTTGATTCGTTTTGTTTTTGTTTTCGGTGTAAAAATTCTAACGTTTTTCGGTTGAGCTCTTTCGCGTTTCCGAACGTGTTAATTAGAAAGTCTTTAATCTCATTCCAGTTTCTAAGTTTCCTTGGGTCTCGTTTGGCTTCTAAATATACATCTTGAGCACTCCCTGTTAAATACAGTGGCAGTCTCTCTCTAATTGCTATGTCTGGCCAATGACATATTGTCGTATATACTTCGAATTCTTTTATAAACGTCTGTAATTTATCGATACTTCCATCAAATGGTTCGCCTCTAAATTTTTCTCTAAACTCCCCGATATCCATTCTTTCGGGTTGTGATGTCATTTC
Source organism: Schmidtea mediterranea (assembly GCA_022537955.1). Taxonomy (NCBI): domain Eukaryota; kingdom Metazoa; phylum Platyhelminthes; order Tricladida; family Dugesiidae; genus Schmidtea; species Schmidtea mediterranea. The sequence continues at coordinate 5,523,260 of CM039682.1, read as the reverse complement.
ATTGAATATAGGTGTCGTCCTTCCGTCCTCGGTCATATTGGTTAGGCTGTTGACTTTGGATTCTCTTAAAATACTGTTCTCCTCTTGGTCTGTTGATTCTCTGTCGCTGTTCTCGTTATCTGATGGATTGTCTAGAATATCCTCAAGTAATTTAAGACCTGTCTCCTCGTTTTCTGATTCGGTGTTTATTATTGTTTCGACTGATTCTGGTTTCTTTGACGGTCTCTTTGAATAACTTCTCGATCTTTTTGCGGCTTGGTGTTCTACTGTTTCTAATAAACTGGGGTTTTTATTGATATCTGCGTTGGTTTGACTTCTGGTTTTTCTGTATATTCTATCAATTTTGGATCGAGTTTTGATTTATCTCTTTATTTTTAATTCCACTGGGAGTTATTTGAAATTGTTTTGATGCTTGTAACTGCTTTGGTACTTGTAATCGCTTTGTTATCTACTTTCGATTGTTGCTTTGTTTGATTTGTTGGTTGTTGATTATTGACTTGATTAAATATCTGCAAATAATAACACTTCTTGTACATATATTATACTGTATACCAAGGTTTTTACGGTTTTACTATAATAACCCATACTTTGGTATTTACATAACTCGCTTTGACTCGTCTTTCTGGGTATTCATTTCATGGCTTTAACCCCCCATTATTTCAGTCGATTTTAAATTATCTATTTTCTCGTAATAATTATCTATATGGTCGCATCATTTATCTATTTGGTCGCAGCAATAATCCATTCTCTACCAATATATCAAGAATAGATTATTACTACGACTAATATCAAAACATTATCATAATATAATCAAACATAATTATAATCAATACTCCTACATATTATCAACTCTAGTATTCCCCCAAAAAAAATATTGGTATTTTCGCACTCCCATATCCGCTACGTACTAACGTCTTTACTTCTATCTACTCAGCTCTCCCTTTTGCGCTCTATATTTGATATAGGATTTCAATCGTTTGACCCTTGGTCGTTATATTTTACACTACTTTAATCGTAATCATTTTTACTTTCATCATTTTAGTTCATCATCTTTTATCAAAAACATCTCATTTTTCTCAGTAGTTACTTCCTACCTTAGAACAATTTATTTTAATTCTCCTTAACTTCAATTGTCAGTTTTTACTTAAACGTTTAATTCTCCATTATCACTCTTTTTAATAGTAATTCTCAATTAAATTCTCAATTATTAATTCTCACTTAAAACATTTAGTCCTCAATTATCATTATCTTTACACATGAAAACAATTAATTTCAATTATTATCATCATTTACCTTTAAAACAATTAATTCTTAAACATCATTATTTTTACTCATCGTTTACTCTTAATTCATTAATTCACAATTTTTGTCTACTTTAATCGTCACTTTATCTGCATTCTAATTTTTTTTCTACTGGCGTAATTCCTTCAACACAACTCTCACTTGTATTGACAAAATCATCCAATATTTTATAAGTTTTATTATCCTCGGTCCACGACCGGTAAAATCTTTAAGCGTCATTTTATCCGCATTCAATTTTTTTTTTTTTTTCACTGGCGTGATTCCTTCAGCACAACTCTCACTTGTGCTTACAAAATCATCCAATATTTTATAAGTTTTATAATCCTCGGTCCACGACCGGTAATGTCCTAGCCTCTCCAAGCGCTACCCACACGAATGAAAAATCTAGGCCCTCCAACGCCACGCGTTAGGTTTATCCAACCGTAATCTGTACGGTTCTTAGCATGTCTTTTGACCCAGTCAGTGTCCGGTTAACTTGAGTCTCACTGCCGATTCATTGTGAATTCGATACTCGGGATGGGGTTATTCCGGGTCATGTACCGAACCACTGCTAGCAAAAAAAATCAATTCAATTCATCATAATCAATAAATCTAACGTCCTGGCTTCTCCATACGCTTACCCATACGTACAGAAAGTCCAGGCCCTCCAACGCAACGCGTTAGGATAAATAACCGATAATGCCATTGTACCTCGACCATCGGCTCCTCAACAACGGTTTTATGCGCTAAGCGGTCTACCAATGGTGTTCACGCCGGGTACGGTTCTTAGCATGTCTTTTGACTTAAATTAGTTTTCCGGGTAACTTAAGTCTCACTGCCGATTCACTGTGAATTCGACACTCGGGATGGGGTAATTCCGGGTCGTGTGCCGAACCACGCTAGCAAAAAAAATCATCATTGGTACCATTTATCTCATTATCTCATTATCATTTTACTCTGGCCAGTTCTCATAATCATTTAATTCAATTCAATTCTTAATTCAATTCTCATAATCATTTAATTCAATTTAATTCTCTTAATTCAAATTCATAATCAATATAATTCAATTCAATTCTCTTAATTCAAATTCATAATCATTTTAGTTCATTTCAATTCTCTTAATTCAAATTCATAATCATTTTAATTCATTTCAATTCTCATTTTAATTCAATTCAATTCATTTAATTCATCATTAATTTTTATATTCTTTTTCATTTTATCAATTTCAAAAATTTCAACATTCGCTTGGCCAACATACTATATCGTACGGGCTGTCCCTCTTTCCCCCTTTATTCAAAAATAGAACGATCGCGTTAGCTTGTCCCTTACATGTGGTGATCAGTCACATACCAGAACTCACTAACATTTGCGACGGGCCCATTCTACTTATCTTACTCAGGGTGATCAAGGTTTTCCCGCTCCCAGGTATCGCGTACTAGCGCGAGGGTATCACTATTACCTCTCAATACTCTCTCTCATAATTACCATACACTAAGAAGAAAAGGAAGAAATAAACAAAACAAGAAATAGAAGGGAAGTTATTATAAGCTTTAAACATTATCATTAATCAAAGAAGTCCACCATCATTGAACACTCCATCATACTTATTGTTTGATTTTTCAGCATTAGCTGTTTATGTTATGTTTCTGGTATTCACTTCCTATCATTTTATTCAACGACTTTATGATTTGTGTTTTGTGTTTTGTGTAATTGTTCGTTTTTACCTTTCGGTTGCTATATACCTTCTTTACTATTCAACATGTTGTTATTTGCTTCGGTTTATTATTCGCGTTCTCGTTACACGTTACTCACTCGCGGCATTGGTTACACATCGGCATACTCATTTATCATTTACGTAAATATCTTGGCTTCCTTTCTCGCGCCAATTACATCGAATCTAACTCACTACACTCATAGCTTGGTCAATAGAAATAACGTATCATTTCATAAGCATTGGTCACATTGACCTTGTGCACTGTGCTTTCCGACTCAATTATCTCATCATTTACCTTTTACTCTACAGTTGTACATCGTCGTTCACGCATCTTCCGCCAATCGAACTCTCACGTCTCTCATTATCTTTATCGTTACTAAATAAACGTTCATTCAGATGGGTTTATAGTTTTATACCAATCTATAATTAAAGCGAAGTGTTTATGTACAACGTTTGGCGATTATGGCTGTTCACGGTTTCTAATTATCTAATTAATATCAGTAATATGTATACATATACATGAATAATGAATAATCAAAACAACAACACGTTCTAATTTATATCAATTACGTCAGCAATATATATGCATTAATAATCAGAGACAACAATAATATTTTAATTTATCCCATTTATATACATCATAATAAAAATAAATATCTTCCACGTACAGGGTGGAATGATATCATAATAATACTAAGTTATTACCCCATTATTTACAGTCTTGATAATTACAAAAACAAAAAAAAAATGTTTTAATTTAATTTCCCTTCAATTTTATAATATATTACATAATAACAATATACTAATTTATGTTGACTTTTCCTTTCCCTTTATTATTTAATTTTTATTATAGCCACCCCCATTGCTTTAACCCATCCAGATAGCATTTAACTTGTCCGCATTATTATCCATTTTATCGAATCTATGTTGATCTTTAATCACTTTATTCTTTTTAGTTACCTAAAGTTTCTCATCATCTCATTCACCTTTGCTCAACTCATTGTTCTATTAAGTCCCTTTCATGATTTCGGCTTTTGCTCCTTCTACTTTTGCATTACCTAACTCTGCTCACACGACAACATTGATTACACTTTGATTTTAATCATTTACATTTATTCCAATTAAAGTTACAAGTACTAGTACTAGCTGTAATAAACATTGTAATAGTAAAGATAATAATACTTATCATAATAATGATACTTTGTTATAGTATTAATAGTTGTACTAATAAAATAATTATGCTAATTATGATCATAATAATTATGATACTAATAATAATAACAATAAGATTGTTATAATAATAATCATGTTAATAATACTTATGTTATAATATTTTAACTCAATATTAAACAATTTTAAAATTAGCATGAACGTTTCAATGAATCAAAGCGGTTGAATATGAGTAACTACTTCCCAATTATTCTCTTTCCCCATAAACTAATTACACCATCGCACTTGTTGTTATTTACTATTCTCGCTCGCTTGTGCAACGAAATCAATTCTATCCCGGCTGAGCCCCCAAAATTATGCTGGGCACTGATGGGTCCTTAAAATCGTTTTGGACTGCCTAAGGGTTATCATCCCCACCTAGCGCCTGCATAAGAATTTGAACCGCTAGTCACCCGTCATAAATGACGTTGGTACTGTGAGCTAGTGGGTGGAAGGTTAGCAAAAGGTGAGCTCCTTCTCAAGAACTGCTAATGCCCTAACCCCCCTCGGGTCCATGAGCTGTCGTAGAAGACTTCATGCTCTTACTTAATTGTCCCCTTCTCATCTTATCTAATTTCTAATTTATCTAATCATTAAATCACTCTGTTTCCCCATATTCAACCCTCTAGATATATTTACCCGTCAATAACAAACAAATTTAATAACAAGTTATCAATTTATATTATAATCAATAAATAATTAACATATATAGATTACATAGGTAACAAATAATTGACATCTACAAATTTAATTCAGTTCAATTCAGTTAAACACAAAATTTCGCCATTAGAACCCATTGGCGTCCAAGATGTGTCCCAACAGGCGTGCACGATTTACTCTGGCCTGTCGTTCCCTTTCCCTTTTGTTGGGCCGGTTCTTTCTACGGTTCCTCTTCGGTAACCCTTCCGGTGTAGGTGCTGAACCTGTTATCATTTGTCTAATGTCAGTGTCTTTGCCCGTGGCATTTCTTAGCACTATCGCCTGCTGTTCTTCGGATAGGTGAACTCCACTCTGCAGGAGGCCTGTTCGGATGTTGTCTCTCAACTTCCATTCCTCTACCTGTTTCCCTAGCTCCTGGACCTTCTGTTCAGCTGACCGCAAGGCTTCGTCCTTTTGAGCTAACTGATTCCTCAGTGTGTCGATTTCTTCTTTCAGCTTAATTGCCTTCTCGGGGCGGAGCCATGTCTGCTCCATATATCGACACTTCCTCACCATGGCCTCTGCCCTCTGCGTTTGTGTCACTGCGGTTTGGTGGTAACCGGCTATATCCCTTCTGAATTGTTCCAAAGTTTTCTTGTGTGGGTCCACTAAACAAAATTAATTTTTAACTTTATGTCCATTATTCTCTATGTACAATAAGTATTAATATATCAATATATGGTAATCATTTTAAATAAAGCAGACACTTGTCATCTGGATGGGGAAAGGATGGGTATGTCCTTTTCTATTTATATATTATAACGGATTCTGCTGTTTTCTCCTGATCAATTAATTATAACAGGTATTAGCAACAATAACATTGACAATACCTGTGATAACTAAGGGTAGTTATGTAATTCATTATATTGCAATAATATTATGAAATTTATATTTTCCATTTAAAATTAATTTACCAAATTAAGATTTTATTGAATTTAAATTTAGAAATTCTAAATTTAATTACTCTAAAATAATTGACAAAAATTTTATTGTAAAATAATAATTAAAGTTAATGCTAATAATATAAAATAGTTTATTTTAATTTCCTTTTGTTTTTCCACATTTAAATATTTTATTGTTAGCTTTTCACCCGTTGCCATAGCAACGAGTCAACAATCGGAAAATTTCCAAGGTCAGAATTTTTACATGATTTTTAATTTTTATTTTAACTCATTTTAGGTTCCCTATCGAGATCCACACCTCCGCGGTGATCCAAATTAACTCCCCGACATTCTCTCAGGTACGATCTTCACTTCAAGTTAATTTTATTGATTATTGAGGTTGTAGAACGTCTAGGAATGAGCCGCGATAGAAAACCCGAAAATTGGAATTTATCCACGGAAGAATTTTCCCATTATTTTATTTGGTAAATTTTATGCTTGATTTTTTGTGAATAAAAGTTATTCTTTATTTCGCTTCAATTTTCTAATTATTTTTGGTAATGTAGTAATGATAATTCGCAGTAAGAGTTATAATAGTACAGAGAATATTAGTGATAATAGTAATAATAATAATAATATTAATAATAATAATGCTAATGATAATAATAATAATATTAATAATGATTGTGATACCATATTAGGGACAATGGTCGTGGTATTAACCCATGGGGGAAGTATTGGCGGGGTATTGGGATTAATAGTGCTATATAGTTTAATAATATTAATAATAATAATAATAATAATAATAATAATAATAATAATAATAATAATATCCGATTCGCTCTGGGAATACTGGTTTATCCGCAATGGTATTAAGTAATGATATTAATGATACTATATAGTTATAACAATACTATACTAATAATATTAATAATAATAGTAATAATATTTTAATAATAATAATAATAATAATAATATTTAAATAATAATTAATAATAATAATATTTTAATAATAATTAATAATAAAAATGTTTCAATAATAGCAATACTGATATTAACGAAAATGTTAATGTGAAAATTAAGGTTAATAGTGATAAAATTAATATTAATAACATCAGGATTATGAATGAAGTAATATTAATGATACTATATAGATTTTTCGGTAATAATAGAATGGTGCTCATATTGCTTATAATGAGGTTGACAATATTAATAATCGTTTAGGGTCAATATTAAAATGTTAAAATAATGAAAAACTTGAAATAATAATCAAAATAGATAACAAAATTCACAATATGAATATGGATAATAATCATAATATCAGAAAGAAAATAATAATTTTAACAGTAATGGCATTTAATAAAGATGATAAAATTAATAATGAATTGTTTAGTATTAATAAATAAATTTACAAATATAATAGTCACTTCAGTAGTTATTTTAGGGTTATGGAGTCGTGGATTTAATTCTACGAACTGAACGAAGAGTTTAAATTTAAGTACTGCGATAATGTAAAGTCTTTGGGTAACATTCCACCGTCGATTTGGCATGTAGATTGAATACGAAAAATGCGAATTGTAGACGATTTGACTTCCTAATGTGGTTAGTCGCGAATTTTAGTGAGTTGTGTCATACATTTGTGCTAAAATAACATTGTTGTTTATAAAATATATATTGTATTCTTCCTGACTCTTCTGTAACTAGTCGGTATATCTTTCCTGTTTGTGTTATCACTTTATATTTAGCCTTTCCCAGGACCTCGACTCAACTCTTTCGAGGGTCGGGCGATAGGATTTAGGAAGGGGAGAATACTGAGCAGGCCTGGTTACTACCGGCACCGCGGCTTCCCCCACTAACGACCGGTTCGATCCGGGGTATCGAAAAAAAATAATTTCATTTTGCTATCTTGTTGCGTGCAAATCTATTAGGTCAGTAATAGGTCGATTATTGTCGTCGAAAATTAGATTTATTTTATCACAAGAACAAATCCTTTGATGATGGAGGTTCAACAACACGGTCGAATTCCTCGATCATAAAAAGACGTTTCTTGCAAAGCTTTTGAAAAAAAAAAAAAAATATCAATAAAAAAATAACAAAAATTATCATAACTAAAATCATATTCAATATAATAAACCCAAAATTACTTTTTCCAATTGACAATAATAATAAGCAATAAAATCAGTAAGATAGAGAGTGAATTGAATAATATGGTATTAGTGAGAATGAGATGATTTTTTGTTCAGCCAGCTTCGCCTTATATATCGTGATTGTTGGTGTGTGTGTTTTGATGCAGTAAAACAAGGAATTCTCGAATATTCCAAATTTTAATAAAAATTTTATTCTTTTTGATTTAAATTTAAATTTTTTACATTTTTACATCTCAGAATTTTTATTAAATTTTTATTTATTTTATTTTTCCTTAAATTTCCGTTTTTAAGTAATTTTAAATTTTCTGCTCAAAACCACACCGGCGTTATCGTGCTGGCTAAACAAAAGTAAAATAAAAGGGTTTTTATCAGTTTTTGCCCAACAATGGAAATCGTGATAGGCCGACGAAGTAGATTTTAATTTTGAAATTTACAAAGATAAAGCATCAATCCGTTTCGCAGAACTGATTTGATTTTTAACCTAAAATACAAATGTAATGTTACAATTTTCTCAAAAAAATACTCAATTACTTTGGGATTTTAGTAAATATAAATGCTATTTTTCTAAGATAATGTTGTAAAAAATAAAAGCGGGAATCACTTGTTATTTCGTTTTATTCTTTATATATTCTGACTCTAATATTTATTTATAAAATCAACACCGTGCAAAAAAAAATTTAAAGACAAAAATCTTATTTCCTTGGGAAATAAACGAGTTCTATGTTTTGTGATAAATATTTGGATAAGTTTGTTTAAATATTAAATGAAAAATTTAAATTGCTTATCATGTTAAATATTGAAACTTTTGATATTAATGATTCGTCATGTAAAGGTTATTCCATTGAATTCAGTAGTTTAATTGAATTTATCAAAAAACTAAGATCACTTACTAAAATTGCAAAAGTAATAACCTTTTCTATACAACTTGTTAATCATTAAAAACATAGTTTCATATTATCAAATTATTAAATATGAAAATTAATAAACTCAAGTCTAAATTAAAAGTAAAGGATGCTGATTCGTGTAGTAAGTTGAAAAATAAGCAAGATGAAGTTGATTTTCTTGAAAAGGCAGACTTAGATACATTATCTAAAAGAGTATTTGCCAATAAATATACAAGTAATGATGTATGAATTTATTTAACTTTAAAATTTGTAATTTTTATTAAATATAGCTAGAAAAGCTGGGGGATCGTTTGTCACTGGATGATAGAATAGTTGTTCGATTGTTTTCATTCAACAAAATCCATCAGGAAATAACGAATTTCAGGTCTCAGCATTCCGACTGGGAAGAACTGGTCGATGTCGTGTTGTATAAAACCACTTGCGGTAAAATGAAAGTCAATAAAACGGCCAAGAAAACATCGAAAGCCGTCACAATTCCCCTGGCGTATGGAATCCAGGAAATTGACGTTTCCAAAGTCGAGAGTGAAAAGATTTTCGTCACTCCTTCTATCAGAGAGGAAAAACTTCCTCGTGTTAAGAAAGAGTTAAAGAAAGGGAAAGTCGAATCAATACCCGATGGGGAAAAGAAGGGCAAACCCGAACCGGTTGCCATGGAAACGTTTGATATTTCCGATGAGAATATCAGAGAATTCATCAAGAATCACGACGATTTGGACGAGTGGGAGCGCGCGGATAACGACGCCGATGAAATTCAGGAGTTCGATTTGATGAAGCCGTTGAATTTCTCCTTCAATCCGATTGAGAAGTCTGCAAGTGAAAAGCAGGTCAAAGCGGCAAAGCAACCGAAAAAATCAATGAAAAGGAAATTTCCACACGAAACGCAACCGAAAGTTTGGAAAAAATCTGCTTAATAAAAAATTTTGGCTTTCATTTGATAAATTTTTATCTTGGATTTGGTTGCTAAGCAATGCAATTTTCCCGGATTTTTGAAATGTGTTTTATGTAAATCAAATTCCATCATTTTTATTACAGTTATCAATTTTGTTAGATATTGATTTGGATTACGCAACTGCAAAGGTATTACGTGATTGGTTGTTTTGCAGTAATAATGAATACTTGCTCTCGTTACCTATATCGGGAATGGGCAAATTGCCTCTCTCCTGTTCTATGGATAAATATTAATCATTATATTGTTTTATTTTCAAAACTCATTACAAAAATATTACACTGCATACTGGATAATAATTCTCAACAGTCAGAATAGATGAACAACTGTCTGCCGCTTGGAGCCCAGTCCCGTGGTGAGAACTTCATGCATGTACCTCCCGACTCCTGCAATCACTTTTCACTACCACCAAACATTTGTGGATGGGAAGTTTAAAGAACTCAAGCGCAATTAAGATGGGTTAAAGGTTAAGAAAAGCATGCTCGTCACGCTGCACAAGTGGACAGCTCTAAAAGAAACATTAAAGAACAGAGCTCTAAACATTACTCAAAGACTTTGTATACTAAAATTAATTATAATATAAGTAGAAATGAATACCTGATTTTTACTGACTGTTAGAGGGAATGCCATACCTAGAATATATTTCATACCCAGAATATCGAAAGACTGGGAAACTCTTAAAGAAACAATCTTTCATGTAGTGGATTTTGAAAACGGACTAAATAACTTAAAATGTTTAAAATTGGGCATAATTTAGAAATTAAGACAGTAGCGCAAGGATACTTTTGTTGGACCAGTACAAGATTTTGTTTAAATGGATTGGAAACAGCACGCAAAATTCAAAATCGGACCCATAAACATCAAGTAATCACCCAAAATACGAGAAAACACATAATTTAACATATAAAATGGAAAAACATAAAAATTAAATTAAAATATTAACAAAGGCACCAAGATATGCACGAATTGACATAGAAATAACACATTAACAAAAGATTTGACCGAAAAAGTGACAATTAACGAAAAATTAAAAGAGTTCATGAATAAATCGAACAAAAATAAAATAATTTTAATGAGAAATGATTGAAATTAAAAATAAATGATTAAATTGTCAAATAAATCGAAAAAATAATAAAAAATTAGAAATAAATTAAACACATAATGGCAAGGTCAAATTTTGTTTTAACGCATAAAAATTAACACGCAAGGTTAGGGTCACAGAACAGGTATAAATACCAATCCATTTTCACAAAGTTTTAATGCTTTTCACTCAGTGAATAGATTACTTTTAATCCGAGTCATTTTATTCAAAGGAGCAACTCTCGATAATTGTTTTCATACTGCGAAATCAAGTAACTTAATGTAACCTCTACTTGCTCGTATGTGTGAGGACCTTTTGTCGTATGTTGATATGCATGAACTGACTGTATTATGATACAATTAGCTTGAAAAATATATGTATTATGAAAACGAATCTTCAGTTATATGTTGAAATTTTTCTGTCCCACAGCCATACATCACACAAGAAAATAAAATCAAAACACAACTAGTCACACTGTGTAAGTGCGGTTTCTCCCCCTATAGTGTGTGCCTATGAGAGCTCTGTCGTGCGTAACGACGGATCTCGAACGTAAATATTCAATCCATTATAGGGGCGGTGAAAAGAATGAGAACTAGTCTTTTGGCTGGCTCTCTTTCACCCATCTCCCGTAAAATCGACCTAAAATATCTAATTACAAATCGGCTAAAATGATAACACCGAGTAGTCCAGTGGGCACTCGTAAAATCTAATATAAACACAAGAACCTTAGGACTAAATTAAGGCTCGGGTAGTGGGGACTCGAAACCGATGCGATGCAAATAAATTTACCAACTAAATTGTGATTAATTTGATTTAAAGTAATTGAATCTATGACTTAAAGCTCGATGTAAATCAATTAATCTAAATAAAATGATAGAATTGTAACTAAATTTGTGACTAAAATATACTACGAAAAGAATAATTTTGTAAAGTAATCGAAGTATAGTAATTAATTAAATAAAAACAATCCATAATTAAACTACTTATGTATTAAAAAGAAAGTAAATTTATACAAGTGGTTATTGATTGAATTATCCTCTGATTACTCTAAACTAATAAAATCCATGATTTAGAAGCCGGAAAAAATAATATAAAGAGACTGAACCTTACCAAAATGATGGATACCTAAGTAGTAGATGATAGAGTAGAAATAACTAATTCCAAGGAAGGAGTAGCTAGGCGAGATAGATCAGCTAACATTTCGAGAAAATGATTTTGTGAGTCAAAGCCGCCATCGTTAATGAACAATAAACTAAACTCGATAATTGAACTTAACTTCTTTAACTAATTGCAGGGTAAAGATGTAATTCATGGATCACAGGATAATTCAATGATTTGAAATAATACAAATGCCCTATAGATAATAAATAAAAGACGACGAAAGTAATAATATTAAATCGAACCAGACGTAAATAAACAACCTAATAGGAATGATTCATAAAAATATAGCAAATATCATAATAAGTCAAATCATTAAAATGCGATAAATTAATAGTAAGCATCAGGACACAGCCCATAATTAATAGAGGTAAGAGATCAATTGCCACAAATCGGTAATAAATAATTGTATATCATAACCTCACCGATAGAAGTGAATACCGTAAATTGATAACAGATTAAGTAGGAATCATAGGTGAATAACAAGTAATGGTCAAAACAAACTCCCGATTAAATTATCGATAGTAATTAAATCATAAAATGAAAAATATAGACCCTTGCGTCATGAGACAACAATCGAACTACGAATAATATTACGAGCATTCCATAACGAAAATCACAAAGTTAAATTAAATTTCAACATTTGAATATCACAACAGCATCCAAGAGTCCAACCGAGAGTAGACATCGATTAACGCAGTAAAATGATCTGCTTCGTGACAAGTAATTGAAATTAGATATCCCGATCGGATACATCATCAGGGATAAACGGAATCCGGTAGAACCTTGATAGGATTCGTGCCATCGAACAGGAGAATAGCTCAAAGTACCTCAGTTGACAAATTCACCTTCTTAATTAATATCAAGTTTCCAATAATGTGATATAGCAGGATAATGACGCACAATTAAATAATTTCCACGACGACATGAACAATCAACTCATAGATAAGCCATAGTCCGAATTTTGACACCCGAATAAACAAAACTATTTACAAGTGCAAATTACAAGGCAATGATGTAGACCTAATGACAAATATCAGGTCATAGTTTTGATGAGATCGGTGCCATTACCAACGAAATTGAACATTAAATAATGACTGTCATAAGGGCCAAATCCGTTCATCGATCCAGCGGATTTATAAAGACGATAAGGTGATTAGTGACATCAATGATAACTATAATGAACTTTCACCGACAAAAATTTAATTAATAATAAATAACATTTGACATAAGTAACAATTTCGAAAATAACAGATCGACGAATAACCAAATTGTGAACCAATAAAGATAAATTAATTTTCCATCTAACTCATCCACGTCACCGTAAACATAAAAATCTTAAAAATGCAGAAAAGAATACAATAAAATATTAAATGGTGTCTATTATTAATAAGGTAATTGCTACAAGGCTTTACTTACTGTAATAACTGGTGGGTTTCTGGGTGTTGATATTTTGAAACTATATGGTTGTTACCCAGACAACCCCATACAAATATTTCCTTTGCTTACCACTCGGCACCCGTTGCTAAGCAACGTTGGAACTGTGTTCGAGTGGGTAGATCGTCCGCAAAAAGTGAGCGTTATTGCTAATGCTATAATTGACCGAACGATCTCTGGGTCCAACGAGCTGTCGATAGAAGACCTGTGCTCGCTTTTGATTCTTAGGTCCCATTATTCCCCTATCTCTTTCAAATGTTAACCTATACTCTCATATCATCTATCTTTGTGTCCATTCGCTTGGTCCTTCTTATTATTGTCCATGTTGATGATTTTTTTATGGTCTGTAAACCCTTGGTTATGTTAAGTAAACACAGTACATCTCTTACCCTTATCCCTATTATAACTACAATGTTCCCTATTATCATTACTAGCACCATCATTGTTACTATTATATATATTACCTTTCTTAATTGTTACTACTATTACCTTTATTATTATTTTTATTACTATAACTACCATTATATTTATTGTTATTACTACTATGATTATTACTACTATTATTATTACCATAATTATTATCATCATTACTACAAATACCATGATTATTATTATTATTATCATTATTATTATTATTATTATTATTATTATTATTATTATTATTATTATTATTATTATTATTATTATTATTATTATTATTATTATTATTATTATTATTATTATTATTATTATTATTATTATTATTATTATTGTTATTATTATTACAATTATATCAATATTATTAACAAATTTTGTGTAGGGATTCGTCCTTATTCCTCAGCGTTAAAATTTTTTTATTGATATACAACATTAGCCGTAATCCATCTGTATTTTTCGGTTTTTGATAAGGTATTTTTGTAAATTCGAAAATTTTAGCAGCGTTCCGCCCTTATTTTACACGTTCCATTTTTACGTTACTATTTTTGTTAAGTATTTGAATTAGTTCGGAAAATTTGAGCAGCGTCCCGCCCATATTTTCCGCCTCAACTCAAATTAATTTATTTATTTCTTTTTTAAAAACATTATTTTTCATGATTTTGGTCGTTCGGATTAATCTTTTTCCGATGGCTATTCATTTTAACTGTTGCAACGATTTCGCAATTTTCCCCACTACCCATTCCCTCTCTTTGTCCTTAAGATCTATGTATGTTCATTTCATAATTAATGAGTGCCCACTGGACTACTCGGCGTTAGAGATTTTGAGCCGATTGTTATTCAAAAGTTTTGTCGATTTTGCAGGAAATGGATGATGAAGGAGCAGCCAAAGGGCTACTCATTTACCCTCCAATTTCCCCTATATACGGATAATATTGACGTTCCGATCCCTGCGTTCCACACGCCGGGTCTTCACGGGCACAGATCATCGACGGTATTTCACGCACTTACACGAATCTGAATACTGTATATGATTTTATTAACTTGTGATGTGTCTTTGGCTGTGGGCCACCAAAAATAAAATAATAGAAAAAATAAATTACCACATGAATTAGGCAAAAGTCTCGATGCATAAACTGTATATTTGGCATTCATATAAACAAATTTTAAATCGGGCATCGATGCACATAAACCAAAATAACATAACTGTAGATTAACAATCTGAAAATATTGCTACAAAACATAACTGTAGATTAATAACCTGAAAATATTGATAACTGTAGATTAATGATCTGAAAATATCAAAAAAAATCACACAACAAAGTAAGATTTGTAAAAATGTGCATCTTAAATTTGGTTGAAATTAATACTACAAAGTAGTAGTTGAAAATTTGGGAAAACACATCAGTATTTATACCTATAATTTGGCCTTAACCTTGCGTGTTAGTTTTAGTGCGATTAAACAAAATTCGACTTTGAAATTATCTGTGTTATCCAAATTAAATTTTATTTATTTCTTAATTTAAATTGGTAATGTATTTTTAACATTTTTAATTAAATTTATTCATCCAAAAATATTTTATTTTTATTCATTTAATTCATTAATTTTTAATTTTATATAAATGATCATTTTACGGTCGAATTTTCTTGTTATTATGTTATTTTTTATGTAAATTTCGTGCGGTTCTTGATGCATTTTGTATTTATTTTATTTTACTTTTATGTTTTTGATTTTATATTTATTTATATTCTCTCAGATTTTAAAGTGTTTAATTGGTGTTGTATATTATATTTTAAGTTATCTTGGTGCTAGGTTTTCGTGTTGTATTACTGATACATTTAAACAATTTTCAAGGCTATTTGTGTCCTGGCCCAACATAACTATTGAAAATTTCTATCTATAAATTGCTATTATAAATATATATGTCAATTCAAATCTGTAAAAAGAAAACTAAACAAAGAATTTATTTTTAAGTAATATATAAAAGGGGACACGAAAATAACGGGTAGATCACAGGCTATCGCGACCAAGAGAAATCCCAATCGACCAACAAGAAACCTCGATCACATGCTAGACTAGGTCGAACCGAACGGTTGCGACGACGCGCCCAAGGAGTGGCCAAATGAAATAACAAACCTTGTCTGTTGATTACTAAATTTATTTGATAAGAAATAAAATCGTTTTTAGTTTATTTGGTTGTTATTTGTAAGTAAATATAGAAAAGAGATATAATAAAAAGAAAGTAATAAAGGGACCTGAAACAGAAGACGGACATAGGCCTCCTAACGGCAGTCCGCTGAACCCGACTTAGGACTAACCCTTAGCAGTTCTGATATCGGAACTCACCTTTGGAGGTCCTGTGACCAGTGGTTACAGTACCAACGTTGCCTAGCAACGGGTAACCATTGGCGGGCGAAAACTATTTTGTATGTTGGGGTGAAGGTCATCCACACCACTAACCCCACACTTTTCTGTTCTACTACATAAACAAAATTTTTTATATATAGATCGATGTAAATTTATTTGATTGATAAATATTTGCAAATCTAACTTATTTCCATATTTATTTAAATAATTTTTCCTAAAAAAAGTTGATGGCCCCAAAAATCCATCATTTGGGAACGAGTTTTACAATACTTGCCATTGCTGTTGATATTCACGACATGCTTATAGTTAGATCAATAATGTGCAATATTTTATTTCACTGGCTATCCCAACAATATTGCATTTTCTTTTTTTTAATTTATAATTTATCATTGGAACGAATTTGACAAGCCTGGTTTCATTTGATAACATAACTTTAATAATCCAATTTTTCATAAACAGATTATTAAAAATTTCATAATTGTTATATTTATTTCTTGATTTAATTTAATTAAAAATTTTAAATTATTTTAATATTAAATTTAATTTATTTAAAAAAATTTCATTTTATCAAAAACCCAAAAATAAAACTTCAAAAAACTCTTTTAAATTTACAATTGATTCAGATAACTAAATTAATAAGAATAAATATATTTCATTAGTTCAATATTGAAAACTTACAATTTAATTATTTAGTAATTTCTTATCAATTTGAAATCGAATACATTATATTTTTAATTAAATATTGTTTTAATTATAAAAAATTCAAATATATCTTGACAACCTTTAGAATTTGCGAGAATATATTAGTAGAATGGTATTAATTTTTAATTTTATAATAGTTGAATGATTCTTTTTAAATATTTTAGTCTTCACTTGCCCCTATTCAAATTCTCAGCCGAGGAGCCGATGAAGAACGTGCTGAAACAGCAAGAATGGTAAGATTTATTTATTTAAAACTAACATTAATCTATTACTTAGTCGTCTTTTGTTGGTGCAATTGCTATTGGCGACTTAGTGAAAACTACTTTGGGCCCTAAAGGAATGGATAAAATTCTTCTCAGTGGTGGAAGTGAATCTATTACAGTCACAAACGACGGTGCCACAATTTTGAAATCCATTGGTGTTGACAACCCTGCTGCTAAAATCTTAGTAGAAATGAGTAAGGTTCAAGATGATGAAGTTGGAGATGGAACTACATCAGTTGTAGTTCTTGCATCAGAATTACTTAGAGAGGCTGAACAATTAATTTCTCAAAAGTTACATCCACAAACTGTTATTTCTGGATGGCGCAAAGCATGTGTTGAAGCATCTTTAGCATTGAAACAATCTGCTAGATCTAGCGCTCAATTTCCATCTACATTTGAAGACGAATTAATGAACATTGCTAGAACAACTTTAAGCTCTAAAATCCTAACTCAACACAAGGATAAATTTGCAAAATTAGCAGTTGATGCGGTAACGCGCCTTAAAGGAAGTGGAAATCTAGAAACAATTCAAATTATAAAGAAACTAGGTGGTTTATTGTCAGATTCATATCTCGATGAAGGATTTTTGCTCGAGAAAAAGGTTGGAGTTAATCAACCAAAAAGGATTGAAAATGCCAAGATTTTAATTGCCAATACTCCTATGGATGCTGATAAGATTAAAGTTTTTGGAAGTAAAATTAAAGTAGACACAGTTACTAAAATTGCTGAATTGGAAGAAGCTGAAAAACAAAAAATGAAAGAAAAGGTCGAAAAGATTGCCAAACATGGCTGCAACGTTTTTATTAATCGACAACTTATTTACAATTACCCTGAACAACTTTTTAGTATGAAAGGTATTATGGCAATTGAACACGCGGACTTTGAAGGTGTTGAAAGACTATCTTTAGTGACTGGTGGTGATATTGCTTCAACCTTTGATTGCCCCGGGGAAACTAAACTTGGATATTGTGATTTAATTGAGGAAATTATGATTGGAGAAGATCGTCTGTTGAAATTTAGTGGGGTTGCAGTGGGAGAAGCCTGTACAATTGTATTAAGAGGAGCTACTCAAACTATTTTAGATGAAGCCGAAAGATCACTTCATGATGCTTTATGTGTAATACAACAAACTGTAAAAGATCAGAGAAGTATTAATGGAGGGGGTGCAGCTGAAATGCTTATGGCTGATGCTGTTAGCAAGGTAAGTTATATAATTTTTAGTTAATGTTAATTGTTTAATAAATAGCTTGCTGCTAGAACTCCTGGCAAGGAAGCAATTGCAATTGAAGCATTTAGCCGTGCACTTCGTGCATTGCCTAATATAATAGCCGATAATGGAGGTTTCGACAGCTCTGACTTGGTTGCTCAATTGAGAGCTAAACACACCGAAGGTGACCATAATTACGGACTAGATATGGTAAATGGCAAAATCGAAGACATGACTAAATTGGGAATCACAGAATCCTACCGAGTCAAAAAGCAAGTGCTAACCGCAGCTGCTGAAGCGGCAGAAATGATTGTTCGTGTCGATAACATCATTAAAGCTGCTCCTAGACAGCGCAGAGGTCTACCTGATCATTAAAAAATGAGAGCTGATTGATAAAATTGTTTTGTTAATAATTACATAACTTGGTTCTTATTATAGTTTTGTTTTCCTTATCTATCAGCCATACAAATGTTAGGAAGGAAATTTATTTTAATTGCTTTGTCTAGATTATTTTTTAATTGCGTAAATAGATTATCAACGGAAATCGTTTTTACGCGTGTGCAAAAATCGTACCAGTTTGATAATAATCCAACTGAATTTTGGTCTAGCAACGGATGGGTGATGCATTTTATGGGACTGGAAATGTTGGTTAATTTATACTTTTACACATTGTTAATCTATTCATGTACATTTACTTAGGAATTCGTCTGAGTTTTATTAGGAATGAATTTTATTATAGCTATTGAATTAAAATTTATTAATGTATAAGCAGTTTGGCATTAATTTGGTTCTTATGATATCGGTTATTCAAAGCTCTGTTATTGACAATTAGTAAGTAAAAATTGCTATGGAGAAACTTTTTTCATAGCGGGCCAATCCAAGAAATTTATACGATTTGCGGGTCGGACATATTTTAAAATTTAAATAATATAACTTGTATTATACAAGGCATGGTTCGGTATACTTATTATATTTCATAATAAAAAATACGAACTTGATTGTCTCGAAAATTGAAATATGTTTATGATTTTTAGTTTTAATAATTTTTTCGAGTGTCTCGCGGACCAGATAATTGTCGTGGCGGGCGGGACTTTACCCACCTCTGACTTATATGGATGAGTACCTTCAATATTACTTAAAATATGATGTTTTTGCTACATTGACAAAAATATGGTGCAGTTGATTATGGAAAATGTCTTTTTGTTTATGTATCATTTTCCATGTTAGAATATTTCGAATACGGAATAGATTATTATAGGCCTTTGTCCATAATTTGTGTTTAGTTTTATTTTAAATTCTAAATAAACACAAATATTAATAAAATGAACAAAATTTTGAAATATTGTTGTTTTAATACAATAAATAAAATATTAATGAAATGATAGAGTTAACAGAAAAATGAAATAGATAAAGCAAAAAAAATTTATTGTTTATAAGCTGATGAGAGTTTAATTTCATGGAGCCTCATTGATGGGAAAGAATCTTGTAAGCATTTCAAACATTTATCTCCTTTTTCCTTTGAGCTCGAAATCAAGTGGCAATAATAAATAATTTTTAATCTACTATTCACCATGGCTCGGTTAAGGAAAGACCTATATGGACCCAAAATTTTAATATTACAATCAGCTTTCTTACTTATAGCTCTTATTCGTCTGTCCACAGGAGATAAATGAGACTTAATCAAGTCATCAAACTGATTTAGAGTGAAAATCCGTATAGTTGAATGAATTTTCTCTCGGGGGTCCTCAATTCCAAAAGTGATTGGTTCATTATTTATATTTAAAATTGATCTTGCCCCACTATAGACATTTTTATTAATCTGATCCGAATCTTTCTGGTTAATATATTAAAATAATTTACTAAGATAAAAAAAATCATTTCATACCTCGTTGAAAAAGTTTTCGAATGGTTCTGGCGGGTCTGGGTAAATTTGAAAAAAATCCAATTTACTACTCACAAATCCATTTTCATAATTCTCAATTTCATTCAACTTCACATTCGAATCGTGAACATCCAAATCCTTTAAAAGATTATTTAACATATTACGGATACCGTTTGCGTACGAACAACCGAGATCATTCGTGACAGCTGGAGAGATTTTCTCGCAGAAATATGCTTTGGCGTTGTTGAAATTGGAATAAGAGGAAACGTTTTTAAGATTGAAATTGCTACTAAAACTGAAAGTATTTGAAGGGTTTCCGGAAGAATTCTTAGATGGAAATGATAAATCTATTGGGAGCTAAATATAATTTACCTTAATGTCATTCGGCACAATTTGACTATTTTCTACATTTTCATCATTTTGTAAATCCGACGTGTCAACCATTTTATCCTTGCACTCAGGCTTATTAATTAAGTTCGAAGAAAGTAAAAGTTCTATAAGTCTTTCTCTATCATCATTTGACTTCAGGATAAAATTATCTTTGTAAGATCTGGTTAAATGTTTTAAAGTAGTGACAACTGTTGGACTTAAGGGAGGAGGTAATATTTTAAAGGTCTTTGAATAATCAAAAGGATTACTGGTAAATTTAAAATCTATTTGATCGTTTTTATATTGTTTTTTTGTATCATTTAATTCTAATTGAGATAGAACAATGGGACTTGAACAGTTGTTTTTCTGGGAAACTTTGGTATTTTTCATCATCAAAGAGGTGGATATGCTATTTATTCTAGAATTTTTCACATCTGTAACTGTCGAGAACCAAAGTTTTTGGTTTGGTTTTGCATTCAATATTTCTTTGGAATCAACACTAAAATTTTTGATGTTAAATATTTTTTTTTGGTTGTGGGTTTTCAATCCATTTGAGTCGAGTGTTTCCTTCCGAGCCGGGAAATCCGTCACTGAAATATGACGTTAGAGAAATATTTTATTCTTATTTTTATTTACCATATTTAATCATAATATATATTATATAATATTGATAGAAATATTGAAATTTATTAAAGAAATTATTTATGGATTCTATAATCCTATTGACCTTTTCCGGGCGCTCAACATGTGCGTAATTCTCCATATTGCAAAAACACAGAAAAAGTCAATAAAAAAAAATTATGTTATTATTTGATTATATAGCACAAATTATTGCCAAAAAAATAGTTTTTAACGAATTTTACGAAAAAAATTGCCCCGGAAGTGGTTAATGTTCAAAGTACCTAGTTGTACACGAAGTTTTGGTTACATGAAATTCGGACTTCCGCAAACATATAGATGTTGAAGAAGCCCCTCGTCTTCTGTGAAACGAATAAATTAAAACTCACATTTTCAAACCTTAGAAATAAGCACTTCTGTCCAACTAATTTCCCTACACTAGATATCACCGGTTCGTGAGAGCTCAAACTTTACACTAGTTGTAGCTCTTTGAAATGCTTAGTAAAAAATGTTCTTATTCTGTTTAATTGATACCCAAACTCCATATGTATTTGAATAGGTATTTTTTAAAAATTTTATTTGCATAACAATATTTCTGTGCTTTGCCAACGGATATTAAACACTTCTTCAATACCTGCTCGAGCTTCAAACAGTTTTAACCAATCAACTAATAATTTAACTTTGATGATAGACGTCAAAATTCAGAAGGTATCCCTCAACAAAGCTAAAAATGTATGGGATTCTTCTCTATTGCATTACCGAAACGGAAACCACATTTTCTTTACAATTTTTAGTTTACATCCGAAAACATATCATGTCACCTTCAGAAATTCCATTCCAGAATCACTGACAAAATTACGGAATTTTTGTATGAAATATGCATTGTTTATGCGGGGGGGGGTATAATGCACCCAATAGGTCTATAAACCAAAATTGTGACACAGTATTTTGCTAACAACTACAAACATGGAAACTTTATTGGTGTATAATAAAAGTTATAAAAGTGGTGGGTTTCTAGGTTTCGAAATTAAAACTATTTTAGGTGTTCCCAGGCAACCCACCCCCCAACCATAATAATTTTGTCGCTACCAACATTGGAAAGCTGTATGAATTTTTGCAATTCCATGTGCCGCAATCGTTTGTGCCAAAAATCAACAATAAAATTTTTCAATCTTTATTTTACTAACTGTCGATATAAACGAAACAATTACTCAATAATAAATTTTCTAATTTTTTTTTGATTATTTTTATTAAATATAAAGGGAACGTAATTTTTAAGTTTTAAATTATTTTTTAAAAAAAATCAAATTTAAATTTGGAAAGTAAAAATGCCGTAAAAAATGCATTCCAAGTTTCCATAATGTTCAGTAAAATATTTGATTGGTGAAAATTAAATACATTATGACTTAAGAAATACATAAATAATAAAAGTGTTTAGAAAAATGAACATAAATAAATTTCAATAACAAAAAATCTTTCGAGCGTGGCTTGCTTTGTTTTTTTACTCTCATCCTTAATAAATTCCTCATCTTTACAAACTGAAATGAATTTAAATTCAACAAAAAATTTATAGTTTCAAAATATTAAAATTAACAATCAATATCTTAATTTGTGCAATAAAAAAATATATCAAAAAAATATTTTTTAACAGTTTTTTATAAAAAAATTATTTAAAATCTAGATAAAGTTTCATTGAAATAACGTTAAAAAAGGTATTTAAAAATAAAAATTCTAAATAATAAAATGTTTACACTTTCATTTTTAATGAGTAAATTAATGGGGGAAAAACTAAAATTTGGTTTCATCAATAAATATATATTATAAATTATAAATAAAATAATTTTATCCAATAATATTCAAGAAAAATCTCGATATTAATTCTGATGTATAAAGAAATGATTAAGATCAAAAAACATTAAAATGGAGCAATCAAGTTGTTTAATTTGTCTACAAGAAATTGAATTCCATAATTTAGCAACAATAGGAGGGTGCAATCATGAATTTTGTTTAGAATGTATCAAACAATGGCTCTCCATCTCTGAATGTTGTCCATTGGACAAGCGCGACGTCGGTTACATTTCATATAACACTGTTGACATTTCAATAGGTCAAATAGTTCTTGAATTTATCGTCCAACGAATAAAGAAGATGAATGCACATTTCGAATCTTATTTTAATGAACTTCAGAAAGCTTTAAAAAAATGGCAACAATTTAAAGATGAGTTAAAAAGAAATTTACCAATTTTGTCCTTTTTATTCCAAGGCCAAACAAATCAACAAAAAGAACTGTCAATTGAAACTCTTTCTAAATTCGACTTTAATTATTTCAATAATATAAAAACAGAATTTCTTACATTGAAAGAAATGTATAAAACAATCAAGAAAAAAATAACTAAACACAATCTTATTTTAGAAGGTTTTAGCCAATCTCAGTGTGGGAAACAAAAACAAATTGCGGACATTGTAAGTAATTTACTATTGAACTTAACAGATGAAACAGAGACCCTAAAACATGATTTTATAAATCTCAACTCACGAAACCAGCTCCTAGTTTCACATAGAAGATTGTCTAATATGAAATTGGTTGAACAAAAAATGTTGAAACCAATCAAAGCAAGAATAATGACTGACGCACAATTAATCGATCAATTATCTTCGCTGTTTCAAGGAGACCAATCAGAATGCTTCATTTGTGATGAAGAAATTCAAAACGTCACGGTCTTCAAATTTATCGATTGCCAGCATTCGGTGTGCATGAAGTGTGTGGAAAAATATTCAATACATCAAGGATATTGTCCAATTGAATCCCAGCCAATGAAACATAAGCTTTATTTAAACAGCGAAGATTATGAAAACATTTCTGAATACTGGAAAATAAATCACCAAAAATCGTTTGAAAGTTTAAATAAAAAAATTAAAAAAATAATTTCCAATGTTACAAAATCCAATTTAGAAGCCACAAAGATTTTAAGTGAATTTATACAAGAATTTCTAGTTTTCATGCCTCAAACGGATAAAACGGATAGTGTGGGAAAACTGAACCAGATTTATGATCAATTAGTGGAATTAATGGACACAAACATTTTCAATGATATTCTAATCATAGACACTTTCGACAGCATCTTTATCAGGAAATCTCAATATCTGGATTTAGAAACTTTCATTTATGGCAAAATGTACAGCAGTCACGCAATGAACAAACTTATTAAATATTGTATTAATTTGTTGAATTTTAAAGGCATTCTTTCAGATACACTTTTTTCCGCAATGAATTATATGACAAATGAGGTCTATGATGAGAGCGCAATCAATAGTGCTTTGGAGCAGGAACTGCGCTACTTTTTAGTAGACAAATATGATTATTTTCAATTAGTAAATGAAAATCTTTGATTGCTTTTGATTATTTGGAAATAAATTATTATTATTAAATTTGTTTTTTTTGTTATTATATTGTTGTTATAACCTGTCAAAAATAACAGCCGTTCTCTGTTTGAATTTATATTACTTAGTTAGTTTTATATTCTGGCAGTATAAAAATTAAAACATCTAATTCTCTTTTTATTATTATTATTATATTTTCGATGTTTAAATGAGAATTTGATTTTCAGTTGAGATTTATTTATTCGAATGTCGGTAAGAATGACTAATAATTATAAGGACTTTGAGGGTTTTGATTTGGAGCTAATTTGTGTCTGTTTTGGAGCTCGGTAAGTAATTTTTATATAAATAATTACATCTTTTTTATCAATGGGAACACGGATCAACCGATAAAACATTGAGTATATATGTAAGTTTATTTTAAAGTAGTTACGATATTTCAAATATTTTGGTTTTTAATAATTAATTATTTTGCACTTTTTTATGATGGAATTCAATTCGCTTAAAAATGAGGTGGATGAAACTGACGACCACACCAAAAATAAGAATATCAGCGCAATTTCAAAAACAACGAAATCGTTAATAGAATGTTTAACAAAATGATGTCAAGGACAGCGATTAGCAAACACATTCGATCTTTCAGTAGTAGTAGAGGCTATGACATTGTAAGAAAGAGTCAGGGAATCAGAAACAACAGATACCAAAGCCAAAATCTGGTTCTTAAATATGTTCACAACTACGAAACCAATGACTGACAAAATCAAAGAATTGAATGATTTGCAGCATTTAAAGTTCGAGTACGAAAATGCTTACCTGAAATTCTTAATTTAGGGCAAAAAGAAAAAGACATTGTTTAAGATCTCATTGCATATAAAGTACAGGATGCGTGATTGAGAGAAGTATTACTAATAAAGACACCAACAAAAAATTGAAGAAACGAAAGAACTGACAGAGATTTTTGAAACTAATAAAAATGGAAACAATCAATCAGAATATACCAATGCACATAATATAACGAAGATAGAAGAGTTCCAAATTTACCGGTTCCAAAATTCACATTAGGTGACTGTTTCTGTTGTATCGACAGGTACATAGAGGATATGAGTGTCCACTTGGAATTAAATGAGCAGTATGTGGTAAAGAGGGTCATGGATTCCGAGGCTGTTTTTCATTACGCTAAAGAGGTCCCCCGACAATATCAAAGACTCACATGCATAAAAGAAGAATAATTCAAAACCTGAAAGACTTTATTGAGAACAACCAAGATTTCAGGATAGTTTACGGCAAAATAGAAGAAAGATTCAACCTTCCTGAGAAATATACTACGATGATAGAAGACGGAAAAACATCAGCGACTCCATGTGCTTCAATTCATCGGTAGAGTCAAGACAATAAATTATGAATTAAGAAATGAGATTTGAAGAGAAGAGGCAAACGAAAAGATGTATCAGGCGAAGGATGGAAGAAGTTGGAGTTGAAGATTGTGTTGAAACAATTTACGATTCCGATTACAAATACTAATTCGAATTCGAAATATAGTTTTGATTGGCAATTATTACGTTCTTTATTAATTATGCATGCTTCAGTAAGATGGTTTTTTCAGTTGCTAGAAGATAAAATATTCTGACTTATTTGATAATTATTTGTATTTCCGCCAATGGCTCTACAAGTATAAATAATAAAAACATTAAGTCCAGAAAAGCCCATTATTTCTGACGTAGTTTTAAAATTCACCAAAATTGATTCCTATTGCGAAATTGCTGTTGCACAAGAATGAAAGCTTTCGACACTAGAAAATTCAAAATGGTCTTACTGGTTAGGATAAAGGCTGTGGAATTACATTTCATACTCATGATCGATATAAGAATGAGTCCAATACTATATCGAGTCTATAAATAACGATAAATATATCAGATACGAATATTATTTCTTCCAAAGCACAAGTTATACGATTTATACATGTCTGTTTGCTCTTTTACTTGCAATACACACCTATTTTGTGACATGTAATTAATCGATTTTCATTACTTTTTCTGAATCTTTTCCACCTGGAAACAAATGTTATAAATGTAACATGCAAGAGCTGGTGACTAATAAATACGGAACAGACGTCTGCGATGAAACTACAACAAGTCGTATCATGATATATTTCAGAAAAGCTCTACCAATAAACAGGTGACCAGCAAGCCTCGCCAGAGAGATAAATGTCTTGAAGATCGATAATTCGACAACTTAAAGCACAGTGTTTCATAATACGAAGATCGCCTAAAGATTAAGCAAACTTCAAAACCACATGATTAATTGGTTTATATTCGAAATTTTATTAGAACTGGAAAGTTCAGTGTTTCAGTTAAGGATAAATTCAAGAAAAAATACAGATAAAATGAATGGCGCTATCTTCAAAATTAGAAGCAACATAGAGCTAGCGAATTTCTTCACGTGTATACATTAGTATCTCATCATGAAGTTATCACAGAAAATAACTCATTAAATCTGTATTTGTAAAGTGTATAAATGATAGTATTCATAGAACAGCAGTCATCGTCTTCCGTTGATAAGCCAAAAACTCAGAGAAAGTTTGTGTGAGGAATTCTGACTTTGATGCAAAAGAGTAATGACGATAAAATATTAGATTATGCTGGGTGATTGAAAACAGGTGATGTTTTTGAAGAAAAAGAAATTTTTAAAACAAAAAGAATAAATATATCACAAGGTTATGAATGGTAATTTTTTTTATTTAATCCTGATATGTTAAAAATCTTAAAATATATTGAAAATTATTTACATAGTTTATTGTTTAAATGTTTGTTTGATTAGTAAAATTTGAAAAATTTGTCAAAATTATTAAGTTTTAATTCACATTTTTTAAGTTTTGATCTATTTTCAAAATCTAAGTAATGATTTTTAATTTTGATGTTAAAATTTCTATTTCTGTAGTTTCAGGAATACTTAAATTATATTAAACAAAGATTTATTTATGAGTTAACTATTTTACAGGTACTCTACAATAGCATAATCATCAATAAGTGTCAAATGAATATAGTCTAGTGAAATGATGTTACAGATACATTGGTTAAAGTTTGAGTATTGTTACATTCCCTAAAAAGACAAGTTAGTTCATTTATATTAGTTAAGCGTTCATTGACAAATATGAACTTGTAAATATAGATTTTTGATCTTATATAATGCAATATGGAAACTTAAAGTCTGTAGTTTATTTATAAACGTATATTGATAATATTATTAATTAAATTGCATTTGTAACCGGTTAATTACAAATTAATGACAAGTAAATTATTCTAAATGCATTTAATGTATTTTGGTTAAAACTTCATTTTATTTTAAAATTTAAACAAACTAATTAAAAAACTCACTTAATATTCAAGGAGTTTCGAATTTGTACACTCCGATATGCTTTATGGAAATAAACAGGTCAAAACTGCACACCCGACTGAGGTGTAATGGTATTTTACAAAGCTGCACCTTTCGTAAGTAAGGAATAATACCCAACTAACTAGCATAGATTAGTGGGGGTATTTCCCGATTAATGCAAAACAAAACATTACGGCCGTGTAGTCGAAACAAAACCGACACAATCAATAAAATCCTCTACTTCATGAATAATGCAGTGTTGTGTTATTCTGTAATCTGAAACGTACCATTACAAGAGTAACGCGCAACATGCAGTTCCCAAGTCGCCTATTGTCAACATCTCGCGAGCGATCAGAGAATCACGAAGCTATATATATATATATATATATATATATATATATTGATTTTATATTAGTAATAAAGTTTCTCCTTCCTAAAACCATTGATTGACTTCAAAATTTATTTAATTAAATCTTGCAAGTTTATTTAGTAATATTTTCAAATTGCTCATTACGAATGGCTTGTTGTGCAACCTAATTCAAATTCAAGACTACACGTTTATCTCATTAAATTTAAACGAATTAATTTCACAATTACAGAAATAAAGTAATTCAAGTATAAATAATAACGCTTGAAACCCCCCCCCCCCAATATCGCTTGAAAACCCCCCAATACCGCATGAAAACCCCCCCAATACCGCTTGAAAACCTCCAATACCGCTTGAAAACCTCCAATACCACATGAAAACCCCCCAATACCGCTTGAAAACCTCCAATACCACTTGAAAACCTCCAATACCGCTTGAAAACCTCCAATACCGATTAAAAACCCCCAATACCGCTTGAAAACCCCCCAATACCGCTAGTCAATACAGATTTTTAATTTTTTGGTCATTGATTTAAATAAAATAATTTTTATAAATTATTTAATTTAATAATAGAATGTTTTATTTTAATTAA
Source organism: Schmidtea mediterranea (assembly GCA_022537955.1). NCBI lineage: Eukaryota > Metazoa > Platyhelminthes > Tricladida > Dugesiidae > Schmidtea > Schmidtea mediterranea. Next base: position 5,494,270 of record CM039682.1, on the reverse strand, counting down.
AAACGTCTTTTTTCATAATATCATTTTAAATTATTTTTAAAATTTTCATTATTTATAAATTATAATTCAGAATGACCATGAGTAAAAAAATAACAGAAAAAATAAAAATTGAACAACAACCATTACAATCCAATTTCAATATTGAGTGGGAGGATCAATTTCTTTTTATTGAATCAAAATCATCGAAACGAGTATGTTTAATTTGCTTTGAAGTGATGCCTGTAATGAAAAAATATAATTTAAAAAGATATTTGAAACACTGCACAAACAATTTAATGCTACTCATTCTTATGGATCTGTTTTGAGAAAAATTTTTGTGTCTAAATAAAAAGCTCAGCTAGCGTCTCAACAATTATATTTTGTAAAGAAAAAAAAGGAAATGCAAAACATTGCCAGTGTTTCATATCAAATTTCTCTTATTTTGGCACGAAAGAAAAAAATTACTCGGATAAAGAATTAATCAAAGAATGCCTAACCGTTTTTACTGAAAACACTGACGATCAAAATACAAAAAAATTGGTTGAAAATATTACTCTTTCTCTTACAACTTTTTCTGTTGCAATGGATGAAAGTTGTGATATTACAGCTGGTGCACAATTATTAGTGTATATTAGAAGTGTAAATGAACATCGACAACCGGATCTGATATTTTTGAAACACTTAAAAAATGCATCGAAAATTCAAATGCATATGGTAAAACTTTGAACTGGGACAAATTAGAGAGTATTTGCACGGATGGAGCACCTGCAATAGTTTGTAAAAATAATGGATATGTTTCAATCTTGGAAAAATACTTGTATAGAAAAATTTTTAAATATCATTGTATTTATTCAGGAAAAATCTCGATGTACAGTAAACCCTCCAACTGCGCGGTAGATACGTTCCACAAAAACAACGCACAAACCGAAACCGCGCATTGTGAACCCGATTTTATATGTAATTATGGGGTTAGGTTCCAGATATTACAAAAATATTAAAAAATATAATAAAAAGTCTTTATTCAACGACTAATATACATATTTACATTTATATAAACATAAAAACTAATAAAAACAGAGCAGATTTCTCCTCTTTAGATATAAATGTTCTGCTAGGCATCCTTTTCCAAAATAGGCCAGTCTCATCAGCATTGAAAACTTGGCTTGGTAAATATCCACAACCATCAATGATATGTTTTAACGTTTTTGGATATAAAGATGCAGCTAATGTATCAGCACTGGCTGCTTCGCCTGTAAATTTTATATTATGTAAGTTTTGGCGATGTTTAAACTTTTCAAACCATCCTTTACTCGCTTCGAATTTAATTTCGCCTAAATTAGATGACCCAGGTTCCTCCTTTTGTAACCGATTAAATACTAGTAACGCTTTAGTTCGAATAACAGCAGCACTAAGTGGCATTCTCTTTTGATTTTGATCTTCAATCCAAAAGCTTAACACTTTTTCTGTTTTCTCTATTATTGGATTTCGTGGTTTTTTTAATGTTTTTGCACCTATTGATGTAGAACAAACTACTGAACTTTTAATTTTTTCGGCGTTCAATTTAATCCTCCTTATGCTGGATTCGTTCATATTGTGTCTCTTAGCTAAAACAGACATTTTTTCGCCATTTTCTAATTGCTTCACAATTTCAAGTTTTGCCTCTAACGTCAATATTTTTCTTTTGCCAGCTTTTTCCATTATTATATATAAGGTGTAGAAATTATTAAAAACCTATTAAATCAAAATGAGTATTAAATCAAAAATCAAAAATTTTATTTATACTTACTTTATAACACTCTTTAATTGATGTAATAATTTTTTATTACGGTTATATCTAATGCACACGAATAAGATTTTTTGGAATTTAACACGTTGACGGACAATTGCGGCTATAGCCGTCAAAGCGAAGTTCACAATGTGGCATGACTGCTATAGCCGTCCAAAACGAAACGGTCGTTTTTAGACACTACGGCTATAGCAGCACAAATGTGCACTTACTGGCGTATACGTAGAAGCATAGTGTCGTGTTTTGAAAACATCTTTTTAGGTTGAAGTTCATATTTCACCTGTTATACGAGTTGCTATAAACTATACTTCTAACATTCTAAAAATCACAAAAACATATAGTGTCAATTTTCGAACTTCGCTTGTTCCTACTGTCCGTCAACGTGTTAATACTAATATATTTTTAATTAAATAAACACTTGTATAAATATCTATTAATTAAAACTATGTAATTTTACATCCTAATCCTAACCACATCAGTAGAAAAATGAAACTGCCTTTATTATTTTTATATAAAAAATACAGTGCATCGAAATACGATGAATCACTATTTTCACTACCATATGTATTCGTAGTTTTACGGGATTCACCATAAAAAATTAAATTGACATGATTTTTCTAAAAAAAACCGCGCAGCTACGAAATTTTTAGCGCGCAGATCGAAATTTTGGTATTAAAGGTTTGGCCGCGCAATTGCGAAATCGCGCAATGAAAAACCGCGCAGTTGGAGGGTTTACTGTACAATAAATATGAAATTTGATCATATTATTGAAAGTTGTAAAATGTATAAACAAAATAAGAGTAAGAGAATTAAATAGAAGAGAATTTAGAAATTGGTTTGAAATGAAACCCTTGAAAATGGTGAAGTTCTTCATTGTTCTGTTCGATGGTTATCATGTGGAAAATGTTGTCAAGATTCATTGAATTAAAAAAGAAATTTCTTGAATTCCTTAAATTAAAAAATGAACTGCTCTTGGTTGATATTACAAATTATCTGAATGTTTTGAACACCAGTTTACAGGGCGAAAATCGTTTGTTTTCAACGATGTTCAATCAAATTCATGCATTTAAAGCCAAATTAAAATTATTTTCAATCGGACTATCTCAAAAATCGATTTATTTCCTATTCTTAAAGATTATCATAATGAAGCTAAAATATCTGATGTTGATTTTGTTAAATATAAACACACCATTTTAAACCTATTAGAATCGTTCAAAACTCGATTTAAAGATTTTAATGCAGATCCTAAAAATATTATGGTTTTTAACAATCCATTTAGCATACCAGAAAAAGAAATTATGCATTATGAACACAGTCAGGGTTAAGTGGACTATTTGAAGGATTTTGCATGACGCCAAAAACAACCTGATTTAAAATCATTTTGGAAAGTCGTCCCTAAAAATGAATTTCCGGAATTGAATGATATTTCTCTTCGATTTTTTGCAAATTTGGATCAACTTATCTCTGAAAAAACATTTTCAACAATGAAATTTATATAAAAAGTAATTTCAAATCAACACTAACAGATATTCATTAAAAATTCTTATTTTGCTTTCAACAGCAACAATCAATCCAGATATCGATAAATTAAACTTAGACAGTAAAATCCAAAAATATTATTGTTATAATAATTAAATTGTTGTAAAATTTATATGAAAACATTTAAAGTTTTTTATTGCTCTTTTACTAAAAACCTTGGCCACCCTTGATCTAGGCCTTAATGCCTTGATTATATCCATCACCATCATACCCGTGAGTTGCTCAGCACCCACCGCTAGTACTGCATGGTGACCACACACAGCAAATCTATGTGACATATTTATTTATTAAAGTGGCTTGGTATGACAATGTTTAGAAAATGAGTCATTTTATAAAATTTCGTGACCTACATAATGTTTTTATTAGTTGCCATCGTAACACAATCTTATTATCATGACAAACATAAAAATCTCTCTCTCTTCGCTGCTGATAATAGAACTTACGCTTTTACACTTTTATCGATTTCAAACTGCATGAATAATGGCCTCAATGTTTCTACACGTGATAGTTAATACGCGTTGCACTAGGATTACATTTTCATTGTGACAATTTCTGAAAAACACAATATTACACATATTATTTGTCACCGATATCAATGTACAGACTAAAATATAAAAAAACAAAGATAATCCAGAAATTGTCACGACAATGTAATCGTAGGTAGTTTCATCGGTGTCGACGGGGAATTGATGGTGCATAGGTACTCGCTTTACTCTTCTCTTGGTCAGTGGCAATGCTAGACTTGTTTCTGGTGCTACCAAAGGAATGAATAACTCCAACGGACACTGCACTCGTCCGTTAAAATTGATACACTCCTGATTCGGCTCTGAGAAATGTTCCAGTTATTCCTCGATCATCTTTCGGCGCTTATTCTTTCGTTTTGACGAATGCCTTTGTTGTTGACTGAATATTCGACTGGGGTTCTTCTGTTAGGCGGTGGCACGGAATATTGTTGAAGATCTATGTCAACTCACGAATTGAAAGACGCTTTCTGAGCTTATTCTTCGTATACACTTTCATCAGGACCTTACTTTAGTTCGCGACGACCAAGCACTAATTTTTTCTTATTTTTCCTTCGATTTTAATTCGGTGACTTACAGTTTGCCGTTTTGGAAGTCGGAACGACCTCTTTCATTTCCGAGATAATTTTAATGACATGGCGACTTTAGGAGTCTTATATTAAGCGAACTCTAATTTAAATCGAAATCTGGCACTAGAGTATTTGGAGACTGGAACATTTTCAGTTCGATTTTTACTGATTGGAGTGTAATCGTATCAATTCGAAAAGAAATGTTTGTTCCTCTATTTGTTCCTCCATTTTCAAGTCTTTGGTAATTCTTTAAAACACTAATCAAATCATACGAAAATACATCAGTAAAATTTAAAAAACACAAAAATAAAATAATCAATACAAAAAGAAACAACAAAATACCGAATTCGAAACCTTGGGTGACAGAGCAAAGAATAAAATAAAAAGAAAGTAATTAATAAAATTATTTAATAATCACCAAAATTAAGAGGTAAAATATCAAAATAAAGTAGAAATTTTCAATTTTAGTTAATGTGTAAACTTGACTAATATTTGCAAGAAATTAAAACGTTGCTCGAGATCTTGAACGAGATCTTGGATGGAGTGAACAAAATACTCGAAACCTCCTTAAATCACAAAATATTCCAAAACTCGAAAGTAACCGAATTAAATTCTCACCACTCGAATTTTGTTCTATAAAAAACCAAAATATAAAAAGGCAATTATCTACTGCCTCGCGTCTTTATCACATTCACAAAAAACAATCACTTATTTGATTGGATGTGCGACAAGCAAGACTCCAATCAATTTCACAATATCCTCTACTCTGACATATTGCCAGTCTAATCAACTATAACCTTCGAGGGTATTATTTTTTTAATAATTTCTCAAATGGAAAACTCTTAGTTATTGGCACAACTTTCTCCTTCCTGCTACATACGACTTTCACTACTCTAATCTTGCCTTCGCCACCTCTATGATCCGTGCCAACCGCCAACGACCTTCTGACAGAATTCAAAGAGCGCACAAAAACAAATGTAAATACCGCAGCTGAAAAGACAATTTTAATGCTAATATAAGAATAGCATTCCAAAGATAAAACAGGAAAATAATTCAAAAACGTTTATTTTAATCGACAATTAAAATTCCAAACTTTACAGAAAATTCCATTAATACCAAATTCAAAATGTCTATTAATTCAATAATTAGAAATTTCCATTTAATAAAGTTCTAGATAAATCTAAAATTAACACGAATAAACAATATCAAAACAAACTCCGTTAAATCCAAAAAAGCATCAATAATTTCCAAAAAATATGAAATCCATTTGATTTAAATTGCAAATAGATGTGAATTTAGAATTTCTAATTTCAAACATTCCCCCTTGACACCCTGGATGTCAACAGTGCCTCATCAGCCATAAATTCTTCCAATCTTTCATCTATTTTGCATCCCTTTACAGTGGTCTCACAAGCTCCTTCCCATCACTTTTATCTTTATAATACTCGGACAACCCATCGTTTCCCTCAAATTTTTTCTGTCGTTCTTTCCATGGACCATTTTCCAAATTCATTTTTCTGTCCTACATCTATACTGTGCATCGCACGCTAATATTTTCCTCTACAACATTCCACTTCGGTCTATTCATCCAACAAGGAACTAACTCCTTTATCCAAAACTGCTGGGTTAGTTCTTGTATTCTCCATCTGGTACATACACTAGATTTTTTGATTCTGAAATCTCTATGTTCACTTCTTTATTCCATCCATCCACTATTAGGTGATTAGGTGTTATTACCATATCCTCCTCGATATCAGCCGCCTGCTTTTCTAGTGGTCTGGACAACATCTCCACTTTAGTGAACACGTTCAATAATTCTTCATTAATGATTTTAATCGATGTTTATATTTTGATTGCGAGCATATGTGCGATCAATCATATTTTTTGGGATTCTATTTTACCAATTTTTTATGTTTTTATTTAATTTTTGTTACGAGTTGTGGGTTACAGGGTTTCGTTATTTGCTTATCTTCATGGTTGCCCCAGTAACGCCATACAAAATGATTCTAACGGCCACTTGGCACCCGTTGCTAGGCAGCGTTGGTAATGTGTTCAAGTGGTGGATTGCCCGCAAAAATTGAGTATTATCGCTAGTACTGTAATTGCTCAGACAACCCTCGGGTTCACGAGCTGTCGATAGAAGACCTATGCTCGCTTAGCTCTGTCCCGTATAGGAGTAAATTCATGATCGAATGTGGAGAGATGATCTAACGCTGCGAGGTGAGTACTCATAGCAACGTCTGCGTGTAAGTGCCCTTAGGAAATACTTTAACTGTAAGTAAAACTAATTTATTGAAATCAACAGAAATATGAAGTTGTCAAAAGTTAATGGGACGGTTTTGATTGCTGTGCAGCTCGGCGTCGAGCACGTTCTTTGCGTCCCGGCCGACGATTAATTGGTTGAGTAGTGGACTGGTCTACTGGTTGAGGATTCTTCTGGTGCCTATGTTATTGTTAGTGGAGTTATCTAGATTTAAACATGTCGAATGCGGTTAGTGCCAATCATTACTACAATCTTCGGCAATTGAATAGGCTGTGCAACTATGAGCCCTTGGGGAAGCTATTTAGTCGACCACGCTTTCATCACGGCACCCCTATATATTCTATTTTAGTGGTTGCCCGAATTGTGAGACGTTGGGGAAATTCTGCTGCTATATTAACGAGTGAGTCGATGTTTACAATCTACCGGGTATTAATGTTTGTAAAGTCAGGGTTTGTCGCGCGTATGGTGGTGCTATTTATTAGAATTCATTTAAAAGTTATTGAATACCTAGTATTGGATAATATTGTAACAATTGATTTTAAATTTTAATAGGTATAAGGCTTATCATTTATTGGGGTGTGTTTAGTACTTGTTAAACACATAATATCAATTAAAAATTATTTCAAAATTTGCTACCTTTTAAGTGTTGACGTTGAATGAGATAAATTTACAGATTTACCAACTTACGATATGGATAGGCGTTACATTGACTTTAACGTGTCTATTTCCGTAGTGGTGTTTAACGAATTGTATTTACACTTTGTATGACATCAACAAAACGGACTTTGGTAAGATTTACCTTAACTTGGGCATCCGTTTCTACATTCGTTATGTTTCGAAATGTGTCGTAATGCTTAGCTGACCTTCGCCCTAGATTATCTCACTAGCGTGGGGCGTCCGCATCCGCTATCTAATGTGAATGCGTTGGTGAATGACATTTGATCTGTTTATCCGGTACGTCTAATGTCGACGGAAATTTCCATCTCTCGGATCGTACGAGTTTACTAAAATTTGGACTTACAGTTTCCTGTCGATTTCGCTTACTATTTCGGATAACTTTGGTTATTGATTAATTACTTTCTGATATTACATCGTGACATCTACTGTGGTCGTGCGCGGTTATGAGGCAATTTTGGAATATGTCAGGTACGTCTGTTACTCTTATTAAACATTTTATCGCCTAATTTTAGGAAAAACCAGTGTCTTTGATCTCCTTATGGTATTCCGAGATAGCATATTAAATCATTTCAAGGAAGACTTATCTGTTTGATTCTCATCTTATGCATATTAACGTTTCGTTTCGAATTCGTATTGGACTTTTGTCATATTGTTACGTCATTTTCGCTTGCGAATATAATGTGGATTGTGCTTGGAATTATATATGTACTTAAATGATGCAGGCTTTTATGAATTTTTCGGGTGAAAGATATTGTCATGATCCTCAATATCATCAGGTTCTTAGTAAATTTTTGATAATATTACACTACTATCTTTATCCTATGTCAACGATTCTTATGAATTTCGTGTTAATCAATTTAGTTGCCTTAATTCCTTTTAAGCAATTTATTTATTTTGGTTTACCTTTGAATAACGAGTCGATTTACGACCTATTTTATTCTATCCTTATACTCTTCATTCTATATTTAATTTAGCTTCAATCAATAAATTATTTTTAGATTGAGTTTTATTTCAAATCAATGGATTTTCGTTAATTTTACTCAATAATTACTTTGCTGTCATTAGATTAAATTACGTTAATTGAGTCAACGAATTTCTCAGTTTGTATCAATAGCTGCCCTACTTTTAGACAATGGTGAATCAGAGGATTAGTTCGTTTTAATCAATAACTACTTTACTTAATTTAATTGGATCAATAAATGTAATGATTTCCTACTAATTTGCCCGTGATTTCAATTAATTTGTTTCAAATACGAATTTAATTTACTTTTAGCAATAAGTTTTAATTTATTTCAGAATATGAATTTAATTTACTTTTAGTAATAAGTTTTATCTAATTTATTTCGACATTAATTTAATTTACTTTTAGAAATCAGTTTTTATTAATTTAATTTACTTTTAGAAATAAGTTTTATCTAATTTAATTGAACCACTTAATTTACTGTTAGTTTTATCTAATTTATCTCAAAGTATTAGCTATATCAACGATTTCGATTTCATTTTATCCTCGTACCCTTTCCCTTTAATAGACCTTAGGCGTACATTGTGTTTATATTATATTTACTGAGTGCCCACTGGACTACTCGATGTGATGATTTTGAGCCGTGTGTAATATAAATTTAGGTCGATTTTACAGAAATGAGAAACGAGGAAGCAGCCAGAGGCTTCTTCCTTACTTCTCGTTTCAGCTATAGGGATAATATTGACGTTACGACCCCTGCGTTCCTCACGCTGAGTCTTCACGGGTACATATCATTGGCGATCTTCCACGCACTTACATGAATCTGTACTATGTAGATTTTGCTTTCTTGCGTTGTTTTGGCTGTGGGCCGGAAAAATTTCGACAAAAATTAAGTTTAGTTTATATAAATTTATAAAACAATGTATTGATATTAATAATATTTATTAATTATAAACAAATAAACATAATTACCATCCAATGACAATCCAAATAAAAACGGCATAATATTGTATAACATAAAAATACCTCTCCCCCCACGCCGACATCCAAGCAGAGCTCTGCCAAGGTTGCAAGGATGTGACGTGGAGAGAGGGCTCCAAAATAAACATTTCTCACCTAAAAGTAAAATTCACAGATACTTTGAAAAATGGTTTAAAAACGTTTTTATGGTTCTAAAATTGGTTTCAAAATGGTTAGTTTTAATGTGAAAATGGATCAGTATTTATACCTATTTTCTGTCCCTAACCTCGCATGTTAAATTTGATGCAGTAAAACAAAATTCGACCTTGTTATTTTCTAGTGAATTCTATTCTTTAATTTTATTATTTTTTGATTTATTTTTATAATTTTTCATTTAGAATTTTTATTGAATTATTACTAATTCAAATTTCTTGATTTAAGTTTCATTTTCATGAACTTTTATTAATTTTTCAATTTTGTCGAATTTGTTGTGTTTTCTTGTTATGTTTGTGTTGGTATCGTGCGAATCTTGGTGCGTTTTGTTATTATTTTAATTTATTTTTATGTTTATTATTTTATTTTTAATTCTCTTTTTTCTCATATTTGATAGGGTTTAATTGGTGTTTAATAGGTTTATTTAGATTTGCATGTTATATTTGCGTGTGTGTTACTGATCCATTAAAACATTCCTCAAGGCCGTTTACGTTCTGGCCCAACACGAGATTCTTTGTTAATTCGATTTCTTAAGTATTTTATTTTATTTTTACTTTATGACTTTTTTTATTTCTTTAAGCCATTTTTCCTTGCCTTTGGTCGCCATCTTCCGTTTTTATGTACTTCCTAGCCTCATTTTGTGAGGATTAGCGGTTTATTTTTTAATAATTTATTTTTGTACTTGCGACTCCTGCATTTTTAAATTGATTTATTTAGTGGTTTTATTTGGTGTTATATAATTTATTATTGTTTACTTGGTGTTTGATCATGATTTTTTTTATCTTTGCTTGCGGTGCATGTGTGTGTGTGTGTCGGTTAGAATCATATCAAGATAATATTTGTGAACAGCTATTGTAATTTGAATATAATAGTGTTCGATATAAATTTAAATAATTATGTTATCAAATATAAATAGAGAAAAGACTGATGTGAGTAATATGACATTCCCTACTGAAAAGCCTCAGTAAATAGTTGACAAAAGTGGAAAATAGTCAATATTTTTAAAATAAAAAAAGGCAGAATGAAGGAATGTAAAAAGGCAATTATTTCGAATGAGTTGATGGTCAAATGCAATCAATTACAAGTTACTATAAATTTGGAAATGCGTATTAATCTATAGAAAGTGTCTCAAAAAGCTGAATGCATGTTTGAACTCGAATTATTTCCTGATTTTAGATTTTTAAAATTTAATCATGTTTTAATCATATTATTTTTCACGTGGAAAAGTTGTTGTGTTGGGGCTTAGAAATTTAGATCATTCGTGAATTTTTTGGTATTGTATGATGTAAGCGGATAATTCTCAAAGCACACCATATTTCTCTCTAGCTGTCGATAGGATGACTTAAGCTTTTACTTAACTACCACTTATCTTGTCCTGCGCTTTATCTTAAAATTTATTTATAACATGTGAAAATATACAACTTGGTCATAGCTTAGTAACACATTCTCGCTAATCTTAACCGTACTAGAATAAATCTGACAAAACTTATTCTCACGGAGTTTTTATTTGTAGAATTTACTTATTTGAAATTTTATTTATTACTTAAACATCAAAACAGAAATTTCCTTTAGACTCTAAAATACAAACATTAAAAATATTGATAAACAAAAATTCAAACTATTATAAAATTTATTTCAAAATTAAATTTTCAAGTCAAAAGGACAAACAAAATTGATCCAGCAAAACAAACTACAGTAATTCAAAATTTTCAAAAATGTAATTTTTTACAATTAAATAAACTTATATTAACTGGTCAAAACACACGCAGATTAACATTATTATGAGGCATCAAACAAAATCTAACTACCTAAAATTATACATAGCAATACTTATTTATTATTATAGGACGCCAATAACTGGCATAAAATGTTAGCAATTAATTCTTAATACTTTTGGTGAACATCCGATAAAATGACAATCCGTTTACTCATCACCATCGATATCGACGGGAAATCTCTATTTGTCCGAATGATTTGGTTAACGGGAGCATTGGCTTTTCTCGTTTTTGCATTTACATTTTCCTTTTCAAACCCTCTCACCATTTGTTACTTTGGCGGCAATTATAGACTTTCGATCGTGACAATGACTGGGAACCACATTCTGAATGGGCATTCCTCTGTCAGTGGTGTTTTCAATTCTGTCTAGTCATATGGTTATTAAGAGATTACCTGGATATGATATGGCATTTAGGTTTACTTCTGTCAAATATGTAAACACCAAAAATAAATATAAGGAAAAATTACTTAAGTTAAAAATATATATTATAATTATGAATGAATAAAAGCATTAAATTTAATTACATTCATAGATAATTACTTATAAATTACGATGTACTATATACGAATTAGCGGTTGAGAAACCCCTGGAAACTCAATAAAAAACATACTTGACTGTTTGTCTGAAAAGCAGACTAGAGAACCTACAGACTCTCGAACTGTATCAACAACAACTGCCTTTCAGTTATTTTGCTAAAGTCATAGTAATAAAATTTACATCACTTTATATAGAAATGACTTACTAAAAATGGTAATATTATAATCGATACAGCACTGTAATTAATCCAATGATTTCCAACCGGGTGCCATGAAATATGAGGATTAGCACTGAGATAACGATTCTTAATTGATTTTTTTAATAATATTAAAAGTGTAATAATAATAAAGTGGCTTCATTTAAACAAGCTTTTTAACTTTTGTGAAACCTTCCCGAAATGCAAAAGGATATTATTGATCTTAATTTTCTGACTGCGTACAAGAACTGTTTTTCGTTTTTTAGATATTTTGCTAAAGTCAAAGCTGTAAAAAATATTTGTAATTGTCCTGCCTTGATCTTGAAATGGTTCCTTATGTTATTTCTATTTTTTAAGAAGCCTTTGCAATAAGAAATAGGAACATTGCGGCTTTGAGACACAGATTCAATCGCGATGGCTATAATGACTCCAAAACCCAAATTTATCAATGCATAACGCATTCCATTTACGTTACATGCCTTCATCATGCCTTCATATGTATTTACACAGGATAAATATTATGTTTTCAACACAGAGTACCGCTTCAACATTATATACATAAAAATAGAGACTCAAGGCTATCAAATCAAAGACTTAACTTTTCTTTTTCTGCATTATAGGAAATCAAGTTACTGCTCCATAGTTCTTGACTTTCCAACCTTTTTTGACTTCTCTAAATACGACTATGACTTGGATGATCTGGCTTGGAGTCTCGATCTAACATATTTACTGAACGAAATCTTGCAAACAACCTCTGTAAGGTTCTAACATTCGTGCTACCTCCAAAAGCCAATTTTATATTGTTAGTAGCATATGTTCCCGTATGTCCTAATTTAAATTCATATAGAAAAAGTAATCTTAAATTCTTAGAACCCATCGTAAATATATATAAAGTAAAGATTAGTTAATTAATTTTTATATTACCTTGCAATAATATTAAATATTATTCAAACCAAACTACTTGTTGAAAAATTATATAATACTTTGATAATTAGATTTTAAACAATTTTAAAAAAACGACATTTCATACGAAACAACCTTATACTAGAAAGCTCAATTCAAACACGTTTTACGATATATTTCGGTAGATTCACTGTAAACTTTTCTAACTTAGTATCGAGATTAAAAAGAACCTGAAACTAATCGAAAATCATTTTCAGTCACTCAGTAATGATATAGGATAGATACTACATTAATGAAATTCAAAAAACAAGAATCTGAAATACCCGCATTAAAATTATTTAAAATTCCATTGATAGAAAACTGTATCAACACTGCATCCCTCTATACCTAACACCAGGTTTTAATCTTTAGCGTCTTTGAAGTGTGTTGACTTGGCACACATTAAATTAAGGTGGAGCTTAATTTTGAACTTTTGAAATTTCATCTTCTTACCCTCCAATTTGGTTTTTATATATGCTATAAAAATTATGTTGAATCCGTACATATTGATTAATTATTATTTTAAAAAACTCATGATACAAATTTATAATTTGTTTAAATATTATTGTAATAAAATAAACATTATTTGAATTAAGCTTTTTAAAGATATGCTGTTCCTATATATGCATGTTTAATTTTCAAGTTTAGCATACTTTATTGTTGTTTCTGTTCGCAAAATTTAAACTTGTGTATTGTACATAACGAAAACATCTAGAATGCCAGTACCGTCTATAATTCAAAAATTATAGGGTTCTAACAATATTATAAAAAGTAAAAATAGATATTTTCTTGTATTTAATATAAAATTAGAACTTTCTTATTTTATTTTTCAAAATAAATGACTATTGGGTATATCGTTAACATAATTAAAAATAAATAAACCATGGCAACCATTTTAATTAAAGAAAGCATCATTTAAACCCTATTTGTACGGATGTATTTTGACAGTTATCTTAATGAACAAAACCCAACTAAAATAGTATGAATTAATTTATATATTTTAATATTTAACTACTTTTGAACTAATTTTAAAAATTTATAAGTAAAAATCATTAATTTATCTCAATTTTACATAATCAAACTATTTAAAAATATTCAAAACATCAGTTTACATGTAATGGGTGTAATGCTACATACATTGGATAGACTTACTTGGGCTTACTTGGAGTTTGCCCAAGAAAAATTAGGAATATAAGTAAAAAATAGATACATAATTACTATAAATAAATGTTACAAATAAATTACAATAATAATTACTATATAAGTAGAATTTAAACAAATAACTATGAGGGGGGGGGGGCTAACCTTGTTATTTGTTTAAATTCAATTTATATAAATAATTCCGCCCTGACACAAAAAAGATTTTAAAGTTTATCAATAATTACTTTAAATATATATACCCTTAAATTAGGAATTAAATGTTATAAATATAGTATTTTAATACATAATTTTACGTTCAATTTAGTATAAATTGAACTCATATTTTATTATCAAGGGTAGCAAAATAGACCTATAAGTTGTCAATTGGTTGATAACAATTGATCGTTGATTTACCACGCAATCTACGTGATCAGAAAATTATATAAATTCTTAACCTTTGCTGGAAAGAAATTGATGCTAATCGTGAAAAATAAAAAATTAATATACCAAATATTTTATTAGCACCTTTTATAGTTGAAAATTTTGTATTCTTTTTAACAAAATGTGGTTCCCAATTTCATAGTTGAATAAATCAATTGTAACAGTTAATTACAAAACGTAATTTGAGTTATTTTTGGAAACAATTTTCTAGGTGAACTGCCTTATTTACAAATTAGATAAACTCTGAGAGGGTAGTATCTAAGAAAATTTTTCGCCAAGTCTAGGTGGTAATCTATCGTGCAAAATTTGGGTATCTCTTCTCTGTTGCCTTATCACCGTTGAGCGAAGCTGAGGATACTATTAGGATCCAGATCTCGCCTACATAGAAATACCTTAGGACGGTTAGACATACCCGATATTCTGTTCTTTAGAAATTAGTGACCTTTTGGAGTTATATTGATACAAATTTTGTAAAATTCATTTAAATAATATTTGTATATCTATATTTATCAATAAACGTTGTGAAATCAAATCGAGTTTTTTCAGTTGTTTTTACGAGAAAAACGAACTCAACATACATATCACAACGTGTTCCAGACATATTTCAAGACCAAGTTGGGTTTCTTCATATCTTTACACACCATCTTGACTAGTGCATCTCCTAATTATGGGATTCTTGATACCGTGCATGTTATCCTCAAGAAAATTTATGAGAAGCTTCTTAATACGCGTTTTCTCGATCTAAAATTTTAAAATTAATTATTTTAAATTTCGTTTCATCTTTTTAGTGGCGAGGCTGGAACAAAGTTAGGGCCCACCTCACATGGGCCATAATCGTTACTGAAGCTTGGCCCCCAATGTTAATCACGCTCTGCTTCCATGTTGATTCATGGGCCTCCTGATAACTCTTAGACCAGCTTCATTTTTTTGCCAAAAAAACTTTATTTACAAAATTTTAATATCACAAAACTCGTTTGTGTTTATCACAAAAGTTCACATTTAAAATTTAATTTTTTAAACCATTTTTGCCTCTAACTTCAAAAATTCATTATAAACAATTAGCACAAAGTCTTGACCTAATAAATCCACAATTACCACAAATTAATTTTCACAGTAGATTTACCAGCATATTTTAAATACCTAGTTCTATCATCAAAAACCGTCATTTTGACGGGCTCGGTCGTTCTATTGTTATAAAAGTTTAAAAAAACCCAAATAAATTCAAAGTCAAGATTCATCAACAATATTTTATTTTGAAATCGTATTCTTATACACCACATTATTAATTTGCTTGTTGAATCCCTGCTTCATAAGCGAAAGCAGCATATCTGTAAATATAACAAAATTTCTACCAACTAAATATGAAAACATCATTACAGATGAGAAGGAAACTGGAATCCAATAAGTTTGAATGTGTTATCTTAAGACATAAAACTGCAGGATTTTTTCGGCAGTTTTTAAACAGTGAATTTATTGTTACAGGCATTACTCAACAAAGACCTTGTTATTCTTTCCGAATTCAATAAATTAGCCAATTCGACTTCCATTCAGTGGAAATTGATATCAGAAGCATTAAAGAAAGCAAAATAACCAATAGAAGAATTGATCAATCCTAAAATATTAAAATCAGCAAAGCTTGTAGCAGATAAGATAAATATTCCAATTGGATATTGTAATCCATTTGAGGTAAAAACACAAGTGATCAACGAAATTTTGAGTGTTTGTAAGAATAAGGTTATGAATGAATTGAACAGACGTTTCTCACAAGAACAATTGGAGCCCACGAATGGAATATCGTCATTAGATGCACCAAATTTCTCATTTCTCACCACGTTCTTTACAACAAATGAGATCCTTTTGGAAAATAAAATGAAACGGACTAAGTGGAATATGGAAACTGGAGAACCTAGCGACATGTCATTTCTTCCAAATGTCCAAGACTATTCCTATTTCAACAGCTACTGTAGAGAGGAACTTTTCAACTTAAAATCGTATTATGACATTTGCACGATCCAGCATGAGAAGTGAACGAGCAAGTGATTTAGCATTGATGGTGTCTCAAAAAAACTGATAGATGTGCAAGACATAGGCTAAATTTTTGAAAGTGGGCTTTTTAATTAATAGTTATGGATGCCTCATGTTTGCATGTCGTTAATAGAATAATTTTGTGATTTAATAAAGTT
The DNA here is from genome assembly GCA_022537955.1 of Schmidtea mediterranea. Taxonomy (NCBI): domain Eukaryota; kingdom Metazoa; phylum Platyhelminthes; order Tricladida; family Dugesiidae; genus Schmidtea; species Schmidtea mediterranea. The sequence goes on along the minus strand of CM039682.1, from coordinate 5,477,585 downwards.
AGGTACTAAACAAAAAGGTATCACACCTGGTTACTAATTATATATAGGTTTACTGGGTACTCACAACTGGTTACTAACGGTAAACAGATTTAGTAAGTATTGACTTACTAGATAACAACACATGGTTACTGACTAATTTGATATACACATTTAGTTACTAACCAAAAAAATTTCAAAATCTTTAATCCATTTTTCTGTAATACACCATTGTAATCTACAAATCAGTTGATTATTTGGTTAGTTGGTTGTTAACTATCTGTTAGTAATGAATTCAAAGAATGTACTATTTACGTCACATTTTTTCCAAATAATACTTAATTTTTTTTATTTTATATTTTTTTTTGTAACTTGAATTTTTTTTAAAAAAATCAATAATTTTCTTTTCAAATTTATCTTATTTTTCATTTCAAGTGTTTTCGTATTTTTTTTAAGTGTCACTGCAATTACCTTTGAATAATTATTCTTCTATTAAATATTAATCTTTCAAAACATACAATTTTTACTACATTTCAATGATGAATCTTTACGCGCTTTATATAAATTTATACTATTTATCTGAAACAGACAAAACCTAACTTAGTTTCGTTAACAATTTTATTAAAAATGCATTGAAATGTTATAATTTTTATCAAATCAATTTAATTTATTGATAAAAATTTCAATAATAACACTGAAAAATTAAGGTTAAGACAATGAACTGTTGTTACCATATAATATTTAGAAATTGTTGAACCCAGCTATCTCCGTAAAAAAAATTTTTCGGTACAACTGTGGGGCTTGTTATATAAAACGAAATAAATATTAATAATATTAAAACAATAACAATTAATAATTACATGATATATTCCAAAAAAACAATAAAATAAAACGCATCATTTTATAAGAACATAAATAAATTTTAATTTTCTATTTCCAAGTTTCTGTGATTTTATTTAGTTAATTTTTTAACTTTTCACATTCATACTGTAGATTCACCATGAATGAAGCCATTGCTTATACGGTTTCTATGATTTATCTTGATATGTTACTACTTCAAATTTCATTAACCATTCAAAAATCTACATTTATTGTAGGATACTATTAGTATCCGCATCTTTTAAAAACAGTAGTGTTTTTTTAATTTTTGTAAACTTTCTTCTCTATAGTAATTTAATTAGTAATTAAATTAAAATTGACTATATGGGTATTGATTTTTTTAAAATTATAATTCTTATTATCATTATTTAACATATTAATAATAATAATAATAATAATAAAATAAAAACAGATACAGATAATTCCGCATAAATTTTTGCGGGTCATTAAAATATGGTTGTGTATTAAAAATAGTAAAAATAGTATTGAATCAGGCACTACAGGGTTATCCGGAACCAATTTTACAAATTTTAAAAATCCAGTAGATAAAAGATAAATATTTATTCTTGCTGTTCGAAAGAACAGAATAATAGCAAACAATCACTCTTCCGGCGTCCAAAACTCACGCAGTAGCTTCAGGATCCAATCCAACGGATCTTCGTCTTTGTCTTCTTGGCGGCACATGAACTCAACTCGGTAGCTCTCCAAGTGATGGCGAGCAGTCCCATGATGCTTCTTGTTCCGCCATTTTGCGAAGCCCCACATCCGCTCAACCGTCCGCGTGTGCGTTCCAGTTTCTGGATCGACGAAGTTGTATCGATGGTTCATTTTGAAAGTAGATGATAGAGGCATCTTCGATATTCTCCTCAATAGCACGCATTAGCTTTTCAGCAGTTCGATCTGGCACCATGACGAGGAATCATTGGCGCGTCTCACGACAGATTCCTCCGTAAATCCACTGCTGAGGAAGGCTTCTTCCGGCGTTATTCTTGCGCTTAGTGAACATGCTCTCATCTATATCGACCATCAATCTTTCGCAGTGACTTCTTCAGAAGATTCATTACGCAGGCTTCACATAGTCCATAGTAATGTCTTTGTCCATTCCATATTTGCGCCTGCAGAACTTGTCCGACGAGTTACCTATTCTCATTTTGATTGTCTGAGTACACCCCTGCTTTCGGCATCGCCATTTAGTGCTGATTGTTAACTTTATCGTTGCCGAAGTCAGTAGTCCATTAACTTACAGGAAAGCGATCGCAGTAGCTTCAGTAAGCGGAGTTCGAAGATATTCATGGATTAAATTTAAAATATATGAAAATGAAACAAAAATTCGATAGAAAATGTAAAATTATGAAACTTGTAAAATTGGTCCCGGATAGCCCTATAGTACCAAAAATCGTAATTAAAAACAAATGGAAATCACTGGAGACGGCAGAACAACAGCAAACTCCGATAGACAAATTATTTCAAAAAGATAAATGGAACCCGACGAATAACAGTTTTTTGTAAAACACCCAAACCATGAAGTAAAGAGATACGAGATTAAATACGCAAGACTAGAAAGACAAATCGAAAAATCACAACAAAAACTGAAATAAGCATTGCAAATATATTAATGATAATATTATAATAAAATTGACATTTTAAAATGCAGAAATTATCATTTGAAAGTAGGTAGTAATGTGCTTTCCAGATACTTCGATTTTTGGAAGAAGGTAAGGGTCCCCCTAAGATTTTCAAACATTTTCCGAAGATCCCCTACTTTTTTTGTTTAAATCGATGATAAGCATTGCAAAATATATTAATGATAATATTATAATAAAATTGACATTATAAAATGCAGAAATTAGCATTTGAAAAAATCTTTGCTACAATTAGCTGTGAAGCCCTTTAACCCTTAACAGGACATAACATCATATTTTTAAGGAAAACTAAATCTAATTAAATTAACATCAGTCTACGTAGCAAGGAAATAGTACCTTGAATCATTTACTTGCGTGGATCATTTATCTATTAATGCAATCATTTTATTCAAATGTAATTAAATATCCTATTAAAATCAAATAATTGAACAGAAGCCACTTTTTGTAGACATTCGCCAAATTCCGCAATTCAGTTAATTTTGCATTTTTTACTCACATTCAGTCTGCGGAATTAACCGAGAGGCTACTATAAATAAAACGCAAGGTACAAAAAATTAAAGGGGTAATCAAACACGATATATTAATACATTTGTATGGTGGCTACTGGGTTATCTGGTATGGTTTTAATTGGTGTTATCATCGCAACCACATACAAAAATTTATCGATGGTCGTTACCAATTAATACTCCGCGCTAAGTGACGTTGGAACTGTACCAAATGTGTGGAATGCTAGCTAAAGATGAGCACAACCTCTTGTACCGCTTAAGCCCTGACATTCCCGCGGGTCCACAGACTGTCGGTTGAAGACCTGTGTCCAATATCTGGTCCGATTGCAAACTATTATCTTTAGATTTATACAAAGGTTCTAAAATTTAATGAAAGTAAAATAAGTTGAACCAATTTCTCAAATAGCATATTTATCTAAATTAAGTAAGTACTGACCTTTTATGCACAACTTTTCGTCTTGTTTTCTTAAGAGGCCAAGATTTCGGGCCTCTTTGATGGTGACGTCGAATACATTCCATCTTTCCCGGCTTACATCTTTTATACTACCAAGGTGGATTGTTTGAAGTCGTGTTGTACTATTTTTTCTTTCCGGTGGAAACATTTCACGGAAATGGTCCTGAGGACGAGCTCTTGGATGAATCCATCGTCCACGATTCGTTGTTGGTCAGTTTCTATTTGTTTCAGAGGCATATTGAGGGCACGAATCTACACTTGATTCTGGGTCGTTTGCTCCTTAAGTACCTCGTTCGCTTGATGTAGCTTATTCATCTGGTCTGGCTTGAACCAAGTGACCTCTATTGTTCTCACCTCATCTTCAACTGCTCGGCTCACTGGTGTGCCTCGTGTTTCTCCTTGATCAATATTTTGATGTCTGCGTCGAAAATATCTATAAGCTTTTCCACTACATAATAAGTTATGAATAATTTCAATCTCCATCTTGTGTTTACGATCTTATTTATTTATAAATTACATGACTATAAACGTTCACAAACATAATAATCATTCAAATTTTTTTAAACAAAAATTTCGTAGTTTAGTTAGGTTCGGTAGCGTTTTCATATACATGTTGTGGATACAATAATCTACAATAATCTTTACTCGATTTTTATGTTCCCACTTTAAATAGATATTCATTTAGACTGGATTAAAGTTTTGGTTATTTATTTGTATAGCTTACGAACTCGGGATTTATAATCTTAGAGATATTCAATTATAATGAAGATTTTTATATTGTTTACTTTGAAATTTAATGCTTTGCACTTTAACGAATTTTAATTTTTTGTTTCTTTCATACATATACACATATATATATATATATATATATATATATTAATGTGTACCTATGCATATCCATCAAAAGGAATCCTACTTTCTTATGAAGTTTCAGTGTTATTGTAACATCAATTTTAAAATATTTAATAGATGTTTTCATTTTAAGCATTTATTAAAATTTATATCAGTAAACTTCCTTAAACTACACCTTTGGTTTAAGAGTTACCCTATTTTAAGTATTAGATTAAAAAAATTTAAGTTTACCGTGGCATAGATTAATGCATCGATTATGTTCAAGCAACTGGTTTTTTTTATCGTCAATTATTTGCCTAAAATCCATGTTTTTAGAAATATATGTTTATGTATGAATGGCATTATTTAGTCTCTGTTCACGATTTTTCTATTTATTTATTCTATTATCCAAAATAACTTGTTAATAGACAAATCAGGTTCTAACGTGAACAATCTTAAGAATATATTCTCAAACTCTATCTCTGGTTTTAGCGACACATAAGTGCATCTTGCATTAATAAAGTATGACCCAGGTGAATGGTCGATGTATTTGCAAATTCATGTCGTTTTGGAATTAAAGATATCGTGCTCTATTTTGTATTTTATATATTCTTCCATATTCTTATTGTATGATTGTTAACGCACATGACCAAATAATACTATTATTTAACCGACATCACTCAAAATCATTAATCTCCTGCCACATTACTGGATTTATTGTGATGGTTTTCAATAAAAAGTTGTTTCCGTTTTTATTTTGTTTCTCAAAAAAAAATAAAGATTGTTAATTATACATAATAATAAAAATGAAGGTTATAAATAATTGTCTTTTCACTGTCTTAATGTTTCATTTAATATAACTATCTTGCACCTAGAATTGTATCAATTAAATATAAGATGCTTTTTAGATAAGAATAAATCATAGAACAATTACTTCACAATCATTTTTCGAATTTTCTCTCGAATATGAATAATTTAAAAACTAAATGATTAACATGTTTTTTCATCTATTAACTTTATGCATTCAAAGTTTCTATTCTATATGATTAAAATTGAATTCATTCTGGAGGCAATTCCGTGACACACTCAATAAAGTGCTTTGCAGTTCGTATCCTAAATGATTTCGTGTGTATATGTAAAGATCATTAATTGAACTTCTCGTAAGTTAACGCTGCTTCCATTACTATATGATCTGGAGCATGAAACATGTAGGGTATCACAAAGATGACTCGCATGGGTTGTTTTGTTTATGTTAAGCTACCAACCACTAACTGGGCTTCCTTCGAAACTGATGTGTTCTATACTATTACTGGTGAAACACACCGTATTATATATATATATATAACCTTTTTTCTTGCAAGTGTAACTATCGATGCATGTAAAATAGATATCAAATACTTATTCCTTTAGATGAAACGAAAAAACGAGGGGCATAAGTATGATTTATATAAGAAAGCTTTATTAAAAACATGTAATTGGCATATACATTTGGATTTCATCTCGACACAATTCATCACATAAAACCTTCATAATCGCCAATATATTCTTCCACATCGTTGAAAATGAAACATCGTATCAAATCCTGCTAACAATAAAAATCATCTAAAATTTAACCATAGTGAAACATCGTCTAACATCGGACCATGAAAAGATTAATAAAACATCTTCTAAAATTTAATAAAAAAATTTAATACAACCTCGTCTAAAATTGAATCAAAATTAATAATAAAATTACTGAGTTTGTCCAATATATTTGTTATCCTATCGGTTAGAGATTTGGATCTGAATTTAATATTCACGATTTTCATTCCAATTGATCAATTTGGTAGCGGTATATAAAGCTGTTTTTGTGTGCATTTTGATGCATTAAAACAAGGTTGAAAATTCAAATTTTACTTAAATTTTTTTAGATTCTCATTTTAAGTGTTTATCTTGACCAGTAGTTTTTGTCGATTTTCTGGTGAATTATTAGATACTTTATTTTCTAGGTATCTTAGCTTTTTCTAATTATGAAATATCTGACCGTATTTCATCATAATTTATAAAAATTCTTGTTAAATTTATTTTTAAAAAATTAGTATTTTTATTCAAATTTTTTATTTTTTTAATTACTGCCCAAGGTTTTTCAACTTGGTTTTCTGTTATTTTTTCTTTGTTGTTTTTATGTTTTATTTCGTGTTCTTGCTATTGTTTTATTTTATGACTTACTTTTGTGTTTATTTACTTCTGTTTACTAGATTTTACTGGGTTTACTTAGTGTTTATGTTGATTATTTTAAATCATCTTGATGCGCCGATTTGTATGTTGTGTAACCGCGCAATTTAAACAATCTGAACACGACTGAGTTTTAGCCCAATACACTAATTAAAAAATATAGCCCATTATAGATATATTTGCTAAATAAAATAATCGTTACACGATTACGATCAAAAATAAAAATCAACCATACATTAAATAAGATGAATTTCTGACAGAGTTAAGGTATTATCATGGTTTAAAAACTACACAAAATTGGTTGTACTACCATGAAAATTTGATTATTTTGTAGATTTTTGTTAGTATTTTGAATAATTTTGAATGATTTTTTTAAAGAAAACCTTCATCATCTAAGCAAATAGTTAAGAAAATTGTACTTTTTGGGGGGAAATTAATTAAGATACTATATTTTAAAATATATTTCATAGATCATTGATTAAATTTGGCAGTACTTTGAATAAAAATGAATTATTTTTAAAGAAAACTTTTAATATCCAATCAAATCAATTTTAATTTCTCATTTAAGGTTTCAAAAAAAGTAATTGTTCTGAAGTAACCTATTTCAGTTATTCTTTTTTGTGGGAATTTAGCCCAACTTTCTTTCCTGAGTGATTTAGTCAGAGGTTTATCAACTCGTAAATTTTATTGAAATGAGGATTTACTACCTTGTCTTAGATATTATTCCATATAAGTTTGGACGTGGTGATCTCACTCAACAGAATGTGAGTTAATAATGATGTAATTTACAATTAATTTTATAGCTAACTCGATTCTTCAATTATAATACTTTTCATTGGATGTATTATATTTTGATAAAAACATTTTAATCATCTTTATCTTTATGAGAACTTATTGTAATCAGTTAAATTCATTTTCATATTACTTTAGACCATTTTTCTCGATTTAGCTTTCATAATTTGCTTTATTGTGGTACTTCATTTATATTATCCTATTTTCAACATAGCACAGGAATGATTCTATCGAGTAAGGAAATTTGACCAATTTTATTTGGTCATTTAGGGTTTTGTAAATCTATTCGAATCATAATTGATTGAATGTTTCTTGAATTGCATATCATATATGATCGCTTAAAGTACTGCAATATGCGAAGCATCAATCAATACGACTCCTGCGCCCTTATGCAAACCTAAAATATGCGCCTTTCGTATCAAATAACAATACATGTATTATATAATTTTAAATCATGTAATTATTAATAACAATTATATTTATAACATTAATCGTAATATAATTTCATCCTAAGTGAAAATAAAGGTAATAAAAACAAAGTATATGTAAAGTTAAACAAAAAATCAAGCAAATGTAAATTTTTTTTCTAAGTGTTCTATACATTAATTTTATATATATGCAATATTCGTTAAAGCTTCACTGTATGTGCTTTTGTGCCACAAAATCGTTAATTATTTTGTTGATATTCATTTTATGTTTTTGTTTTTCATGTTTATGTTTTTTATTCATAATAATTTTTAAAATTCATCTCAACGTATGTGCCCCATGCTATGTTTAATATACTTACCGATTTGCGCCGTCCCTGTCACCGGATAGTTTTTTATTGTCCACTGAGTTGCACAAGATCTACGATGGTAATAGAATTCCGCAATTGTTTGCGCTGATTATGAATTCAGCTTTGCTGTTTAAACTTCGGTTCTTTTTATTAATCTAAACAATATTAGTTATGATTATGAGACCCACTGTGCCCATCCCCTAATAACTAATCAACTATTTTTAATTTAATTAAAACGGTGTCACAACAAATGGCAATAATGTTAGAAGTTCTGCGGTTGATAAAATTTCTAAAATTGAAGTACTATGTAGTAGGATACTATAAGTATAGAATATATATATGACAATAAACCAATCAATTTATGATGATGCTGATGACAGAGTGTGGATGGAAACTGAAATGTCAATTTAATGACAGATATAACAATGTTTGACAATTGATGATTGAATATTTGTTGTATTTTAATTTGTCATTATTTTTTATATTTTGGTTTTTTGTTTTTGGAAAATGCGTCTACTTAATTAAACATCTTCATTCTTTAGCTGTTCTGTCAATTCATCGAGAGTTCTAATACTGCGGTAAATATCATTCTGTCTTTTCTCATGAGCAATGTACCATTATAACACAATGTTGGTAATTGCTTATAAAAGTAGTGGCTAATTTTCTTCAATTATTGGACGGCCAGTTTTCTGTCTGATCTTCAATTTACTGTTGATATCAGGATTCTCTTCACAAATTTGAGATAAAGTTTCTTTCATCTTTTTTTGCTAAATATCTTCTGCTTGTCTAGGTCATATCTTTTCCTTTTCAGTTTTTTACTTAGCTCTTCAACTTTTCGTTTCCTTTGTTTAAGCTCCTTTACCTGGTCTAAATTTAAATTACTATTACTATTTCACAGTTTACAAGTTAATCAAGTCGCAATTTATGAAGTTTATCGTATCCTGCAACTCGTCTTGGGATTTTATTTTGTACGTGACACTTTTCTCTTCACAAGAAATATTGGATAAGATAGCTTTTAAGTCGACTTCATTCTGGTCTCGGTTATTAATTTGTGTTTGATGTTTTACAACTTTTTGTTCAATTGTAACATTTATAGCCGGTTTACAAGGATGTGCATCTTCATTCTTCAGAGCCTGATTTTCCCAGAAACTCGTCAATTTTGCCTTATTTTTCTGTGCTATGGCAGCATAAAGTTTTAATAAGGATTTTATTTTTGCTGGGGTGAATACCAATCGATATTTCACTGCATTACACTCGAGACCTCGAATCTGGGTTCGCTGCGCCTGGACCCCGTGTTGTCTTTGGCCATTTTCTGTGCCTCAATTAATTGCTGATAAAGCTTGTTGGTGCGGATCGGCTCGAACCAGTTAGCCTTTACCTGGTGCACTTCACAGCTCATCTACGGAAGCTGTTGTCTTAAGCCGTCATTTTGCTAGCGAAGTCTAGACAATTCGCTCCACGACCAATGAATAGTCTCCATGGCTAAAAATAAGATTATTAAAATGTTTATTTTAAGGTAATTGATGGATGAACTAAATTACACAATGATGTTTAAATTTGTCGAAATATGACTGGAGTATTGATGAAGTCCTCATGTGCAGGCGAGGATCTCCATGCCAGACCAAATAATACAGATGGGATGAAGTATCAAACCCGAGATGATCTGTGCGATTCCCGTTCGTGGTCGGTTGGTTTTCAAATATACAAATAGTAACTGTTTCATCTTATGTCCGGTAGACGGGTTATACCTTAAAGGTGAACAGTTGGTTATCAGTGTATGATTTTATCGTTGAAATTCTAGATCCACTGTGGGATTTAGTTAGAGTGGAGTAGCATATTTCCTAGTCGGTTTCGTTCAACGTTTGGTAGAAGCGTAATCTCAATTTCGAGTGGTGTAAACCTGGAAGGACCTCGATGTTGATATTTGTTCGTCGTTGACTAAATTTGGCTCCTATTAGTGAACGGTGATCTTGGTGTTTGACATCTTAAATATCTCCATATATTCAATGATTTATCAGCTTTGATTCTATCATACTCGTAAGGAGATTCTCAACTTATTAACATTCAATTTTAGAGATATTTAGGGCGTTTTACTCGATTCATTGAATTATGGGTGTGGACTTATTTCAGACTTTCATAAATACATTTATATTTCTTTTTGTGATTACTCACTTTGGCTGTAAATTTGTGTGGATGTCTAAATTATTTATATATTTGTCAATGGCATAAAAATAAATTAAATTAATTTTATTTCAAATTTTATTGGATAATGATTAAAATAAATTAAATTAACTTCAAATTGAAAACTTATTTAAATTAAATTTATTTATTTTAAATTTTATTGGTTAATAATAAAAATAAATTAAATTAACTTCAAATTGAGAATTTATTTTAATTAAATTTATTTATTTCAAGTTTTATTGGATAATTATAAAAAGAAATTAAATTAAATTTAAATTGATAAACTTATTTTAATTAAATTTATTTATTTCAAATTTCATTGAATAATTATAAAAATAAATTAAATTAATTTTAAATTGAGAACTTATTTTAATTAAATTTATTTATTTCAAATTTTATTGGTTAATAATAAAAATAAATTAAATTAACTTCAAATTGAAAACTTATTTTATTAAATTTATTTATTTCAAATTTTATTGGTTAATAATAAAAATAAATTAAATTTACTTCAAATTGAGAACTTATTTTAATTAAATTTATTTATTTCAAATTTTATTGGATAATAATAAAAATAAATTAAATTAATTTTAAATTAAGAACTTATTTAAATTAAATTTATTTATTTCAAATTTTATTGGTTAATAATAAAAATTAATTAAATTAATTTTAAATTGATAACTTACCGTATCCGTTTTTAAGATCGTTATTGAAAATAAAAATAAAAGTTGTGTTATATTACGCGTGTTGTGTACAAGTTACTGTTAAAAGTGAAAATATTGTTAGGTTAGATATACTAGAAGATTATTCTCTTGTCTGGTCTCAATCCTTTCGATAGACTTTTATATGATGGGATTTTTGGCTGATGAACTAATTTTTGAATCGCTTTTGTTACTTATTTTAAAGTTGGATGTTTATATTTGAAGTGTGGGGTTAGTGGTGTGGATGACCTTCACCCCAATCATATAAAATAGTTTTTGCTCCCGCCAATGGTTACCCGTTGCTAGGCAACGTTGGTAATGTAACCACTGGTCACAGGACGTCCAAAGGTGAGTTCCGATATCAGAACTGCTAAGGGTTAGTCCTATGTCGGGTTCAGCGGACTGCCGTTAGAAGGCCTATGTCCGTCTTCTATTTCAGGTCCCTTTATCACTTTCCATTTAATACTTTTCGTTTCTATATTTATTTACCAATAATAACATAATAAACTAAACAATTTTTATTTAATGACAAACAGATCAAATTATCCTCAGACATGAGTTTATTATTTCATTTGGTCACTCCTTGGGCGCGTCTTCGCAACCGCTCGGTTCGACCTGGTCGAGCGTGTGACCTGGGCTTCTGGTTAACTGATTGGGCTCTTTCTTGGTCGCGATAGGCTAATTGTGCCGGAGCGAATACCAGAGGGTAAGTCACTGCACTTCCCTCCTGGCATGCCGACAAGGCGACCTCCAGTCCTTTGATTTGTGTCCGCTGCGCCTGGTTCAACACTCTTTCTTCTTTCCAGCCCTGTTGTGCGGCAGTGAGGCGCTGGTACAATGCTTTCATTTTTTCTGGTTCGGCCCAAGTGTCTTTCCGCTGTTGCATCTCTCGACTCTGTTGTAGAAGTTGTCGGTGCAGGTGCTGATTTTCTCGTCTGAGTTCTTTCAGCTCTTGGTGCAATATTTTCGTGGCTTTCATTTCTAAAATGACAATATTTAAATGATTAGTCGTTTACAATATTGATTCAACTCTATTGCTCCTCTCTATTAATTATTTTTACGGTGCATTATCGGCTGCGTCTCATGCGTCTTAGTTGATTGGTGTTAATACTCTGGTTGGTCCAAGTTTAATGACAAAAACGTTCTATCTTTTCCTATCATTTATTATCCATAAAATATTTAGAATGTTATTGCAAAAAGAGTAAAAATTTATATTCCATTTTGTTACATTAATTGTCAAAGTAATTACTTTAGAAAACGAAAAATTGAATAACCCGTGAGACATAAACATTTATTGTCAAAAAAAAAAACTAAAACATATCGATTCAACTCATTCATGACCATTAAAACGTTCACTCCTTCGATTGTTGTGCTTGGGATTCCACTGAGGATGCCTGCTCGCATATGTATGATCGCCTGTTTGACGAGATCCGAGTCGATTTCGAAGTGTTGACTGCACGAGTTTCTCCGGTATTACCATTTTAGTCGGTGCTGTCATCTGCGTCAGCCTCGGGTCGTCTAATTCGAAGGACACTCCATATTCTGGCGGGAATCCATCGGTGCTCGGGATAGCACCACTTACGATATCTCTGTTCACTTGAGCTAGTCGTTGTCGGGCCAACACCGCTTTCCGGTGGTACTTTCTTTCGAGTTCTTCCATCTTCATGGCCGCGTATTCGGCTCGCTGGCGGACTTCTCGTGCTGGATTGTGGCCCGGCTCGCGCTTAATCGCGATACTTGGTAACTCGATCTCTTCGGCTTGGTATTCTGATCTTCTCGGCCAACTGGAGTCTCCATAAGTGGATAACAGATATCCGTTATCCCACAGAACTTGGCGGTATCGAGCGGCAGAAGCGCTCAGGATCTGTAGAGTCACTCGAGAATTGTCACTCCAATTGCCATGCGGGTCTCTGCGATCTAAACGTGAAAATATTTAATTACCAATCATTCTTATCGATGTGCCTGCGTGTGTAAAAACATGGGCATTTATGCTATTTCCGTCGAGTATTAATAGGGTGGATTTTAGTTATGATAAAATTTGCAATGTAGCGTGCGAAATTACCTGATTGCTTCCCTTCACTAGGCATCTGAGTATCATTCCTTGAGATCCGGTCTCGTAAAGGGCCTCGAGTTCGAACGCGTCCACTATCGGTATTAGTTGCTTGGTGATTCATTTACGCGGTATGAAATGTGAGTTTCTACTGTGTTCTTTTATATTCGTGAATTATTTGCGAGGGCGTGGTGGGGTGAATGAACTGTCGTTTAATTTATTCGTTTTCGCGGTGGAATGTTAATATAATTATTTTAGTTATTTATTATTTATTATTTGATACCGATCATTATTTATTTTGTTCAGTTCGGCGGTGAAAGTTCATTTCTATTGATCGCTTCATCTTCCTTTGTTATGATAAGTTGATGTGATCATCGTCATCGACTTGTCATTCGCGTCGGATTTTTGGTGATTTATTCCGCGGTAATCTCGGACTATGACCTGTTCGTAGTTTATTTAGCGTATGAACAATCAATTTGATCTTTATTGGGTCTAGGTATTAATATGCACTTAATCGCATTTTTCACTTGATGATTGGAATTTTTAGTGCTCTTTATTTGAATTGTTGTTCTTATTCGATGTCGGTGTATCAAAGAAGACACTCTACTACCAGTTGCTCCGGAATACTATTATTTCGGAAAGAATGTTCGATTGTACATGCTGGTTAGGGAGAAACTGCTGGGTGGAATATTCGATGAAGAGAATACCGGGGTTGGAAAGAATCTAATTCTCTACTCTGATGTTTAGTTGGGTCGTGATATTGAACTAGATGGTTTGTTATTTTGGTTGGAACCTCTGATTTTATTACCTCCATCAATTTCAGGGCGTCTCTCGTGTTTTATTCGGGTTTAAAGGTTCAATACTGTTCGTGGGCAATCTATTGCAGGTGAATTCACTGGGATTCTCTCATGGAAGCTGAGTTCTTATGTTTGCATTCGTGAACTGTTTGTGATATTTTGTTGTCGTTGATCTATTATCATTGTGTACAATTATTAATTCATTTATTCGTATCAGGTACGGTTAATATGATTATTTTGGTCGTTTCTTATCGGTTATTTGTAACATAATAAATTTTATTTAACTCCTTGAATTATCCTTGGATTCCTGAATCGTATATTTATCTTTCAATTAGTGGAAAAGGTTCATCGCTAATCGTTAATTTGGTTTATCATTTATCAATGCCTAATGCCTTAATTATTATTACTTCTATGAGATATTAACGGATCTACATCCTGTCATAATTTTCCTCAGAATCAGTTAATTCTATCGTTTGCTGTTTCGTTCATTTACTCCATTTTCTCTGGCTTCTTACTCATAAATCATTACTCATAAATCCGATTTTGAAATGTGCGTGTTGTGTTTGCGTGCTGTTTCCAATCCATTTAAACAAAAGCTTGTACTGGCCCAACAGAAGAATTATTTCTACCTACATAAAATAAATATTTATATTTTCTTTTGTATGCACTTAATGATTAATTTATGTCAATACGTATAAACCTAATGTTTAATTTTCAATAGTTGTGCTAATAATAATTTTACCATAATAATTTTAATAATAATAAATAATAATAATAATAACTATAATAATAATAATTTCACTTTTTATTAAGATGTTTTGAATTCGTCACAAGATATTTACAATGAAAAGGAAATATGATATCTTACCGAAGAAATTAGAAAATAAAATTTGACATATTATTAATTAAAAACAATTGTCATCATAAAATCTCAGTATTGTCAAATTGTCATAAAATAAAATATTGTCAATTTTTGACCTCTGTCAACTAACACGTGAAATTTTTGATCCTTCCTCCTCATTGTTCCTTTTTACGAGCAACCCCACGTGGGACATCCGTCCAAAAATAGAAATTTAAATAATTTATAAGCATATAGGCTAAATACAATTTCAATTTTATATGTAGTAGTACGCAATATTGGTTACAAAATAGAGAAAAAACATGTATACACAATTAAAATGATTAAATGGAAAAATAGGGCACATTACTTACTTACCATATATCGTATATAAAAAAGGTAATAGAAATTTTTTAATAATTCATTAATCCAATATGTATAATATTTAAACTGTAGATATCCTAATGCACTTGACGCCGTTCACTAGAATCTCATTTGTCCCTTTTGTGAATAGCCCCTCGCCCCCTCTTCTTAACGGACATCTTTAATGGATGCTCCCTTACTTCAAATTTGTGTATAAAAAGTATAAGAAAAGTTAGCTGTATACTTTTTTCAAATACATAATTTAACTTTCATATTTACTTTTATAATAACATTTGTTCAAAAATTTAATCGAAACTTAATTGAAGTAAATGTTTTAAATATATCAATACATATATTTTATAAAGTAAAAAATTATATTACAAATAAATTTCTAACAAGAATTTTAATTTTATTTAGTTTAATTATTCTTTTAATTTTATTTTCAACATAAAAAGTTAAAATAGTTTAAGAAAATTTGTTTATATGCGTAAATTAAAGTTAAATTTATATAAATATTAAAATAGTGTGCACATTTATAAAATATTCCTGATGATAAATATTAAGAGTAAAGGTGATGAATTATTAGAAACTAGATTAAGTAAAATTTTATTTTCATTACGCAATAATTGGAATATTTTTTTAATTGATAGACGAAGCTACAAATCCACTTAATCCAACATTAAATGTAATTGCTAGTCAAGCTTTTTGTGAACAAGTTCTAAAAGAAGCTGAGGGCCATCAAATAGCTGTGAGGTTATTGGCTCATAAAGTTCAATCGCCTCAAGAAAAAGAAGCAATTTATGCTTTTTCAGTACATGTGTTGATATATATTTATTTTAAAATTGAAAAATTTCCAGGTTATTGATGAGTGTATTAAAAAATGTGGGCCAAGATTTCATCAAGAAGTTGGAAAGTTTCGATTTCTTAATGAATTAATTAAAGTTATTTCTCCAAAAGTATTAAAATAATTTTCAAACTTATCTTTTACTAAATATTAGTATTTGGCATTAAATATGTCTCCAGCTGTAAAGAAACGATGTATTGAGTGTTTATATAGTTTGTTTAAAGGCTTGCCTCACGAGACCAAAATTACCGAAGCTTATCATATGCTAAAGAAGCAAAACATTATTACTAAAGATCCAACTTATCTTGATGATAAAGTACAATTGATTAATTTTTTAAATTATTTTATTTTCAAATTAGATTTATAAAGTTGAAAACGTTTCCTCAGAAAAAGCTCATAGCATATTTGATAACAGTAGAGACGCAGAGGTGATTTGGTTTCTTTTAAATGCTTCTGTTAATTTATTTGATTACAGAGATTAGCTAAATTACTTAAAAGCCGCAATCCGGATGATTTACGCGAAGCAAATAAAATTATAAAAAATATTGTTCAAGAGGTAATTATAACATAATATTAATTATTTATTACTTAATATTATTATAAATTTTGTTAATTAATTGCTATTGATTATTATTATTTCTATTTCTTTATTATTATTTATTATTATATTATTTATTATTAATTATTTTTATTATAATTTTTATTAATTATTATTATTATTGATTGTTATTATTTTTATTATAAATTTTATAATAATCATTTTATTAATATTTATTACGTCACAATGTCATGTAGATTAAATATTTACATTGCAGAGGCCCCGTTCGCATAATAATAATATTCATAGTAATAATTATAATAATAATAATAATAATAATATTAATAATAATATTAATAAAAATAATAATAATAAATATAATAAATAATAATAATAAAAATAATAATAATAATAAATAATAATAATATTAATAATAATAATAATAAATATAATAAATAATAATAAAAATAATAAAAATAATAAATAATAATAATAATTAATGATTAAAAAATAATAATAAATAATGAACAAATAGAAAAATAATTATTAATAAAAATTATAAATAATAATAATAATAAAAATAATAATAATAATAAATAATAATAATATTAATAATAATAATAATAATAAATATAATAAATAATAATAATAATAATAAAAATAATAAATAATAATAAATAATAAAAATAATAAATATAATAAATAATAATAATAAAAATAATAATAATAATAAATATAATAAATAATAAAAATAATAATAATAATAAATAATAATAATAATATTAATAATAATAATAATAAATATAATAAATAATAATAATAAAAATAATAAATAATAATAAAAATAATAATAAATAATAATAATAATAAATAGTAAAAATAATAAATAATAATAAAAATAATAATAAATAATAAAAATAATAAATAATGATAGAAATAATAATAAAAAAAATAATAATAAATAATAATAATAAAAATAATAATAAATAACAATAATAATAAAAATAATAATAAATAATAATAATAATAATAATAAAAGGTATTTTCTCAATTTTACGTTTAGATATTTTTAAAACACAATTTTTGTATTTTGATATCCATTTTAATGGAAATAATCCGTCAAATTTCACATTCATGTCATATTTAATGTATTTATTCAACAAACAGTTTTATTCAATTTTTAATTTCCTATATCAATATTTGAATATCTGTTTGTCTACACATGAATGCATTCATCTCAGCAGTTTCGGATGATTTAATTTTTGGTTATTTTTAAAATTTGTCAAGTTTTTCATGAATATTCCATTAAGTACATAACAAACCTCTCCACACACATGAGATTAAATTTTAAATATCAGTCTTCCATATACCACTCAAAATACGACACTGTCAATACAAACAGAAAATTGAGTTCACTAACATTAATCGATTCCTTCAGCGAATTGATTAAGAACTTGAGAACGGAAATGACGGGTAGTCATTCCAATGTATGTGGCATTGCACCTATGACATACATATTCATAACACACATCCGAACACAATCAAAACATGACTTGACATCCACTAATAAACATAAAGTTCAAACGACAGGATACACAAACAACCACCTTACAACATAGAATACACAACTGCTTTTTCAGATTCTTTTCATGAACTGTGAAATACTCCAAATACAAAAATACAAACATAAACACAAAATCATGTTCACTGATATTAATAGATTCATAAGATCAAGAACCTCAGAACGGAGATGTCATTTATATCCAGTATTCTCCCAGAGAATTTTACAAGCCGGGCTGAGTGAAATAGTAAGCGGGTGGATAAAAAAGAGCATGCAATATTAATACCAAAATACACAACTCTATAAAAGAAACTAGATAAATGATTTGATAATTAACCGACAATTTTGTTTTTGCAATAAACTTCCATAATTAGTGTATTACACATAGTTTATAATATCGACGGATCAAAATATAAACGGTTCATTCATAAAATCAGCCGGGGGCGGGCCACCCATATAAAAGGGCCTGGGGAGAACACTGATATTCATATCAAAGATCCGAACACAGTATAACAGGATTTTAAATCCGAAATCAAACACAAAATACTAACAAAACGACTGAGAAAAACCTTACAACATCGAATACACAAACACACTTATTCGACTCCAAATGCGACAATACAAATACAAAATCTTTTTCGATTATGGTTTTCCCTGATCCTAACTACGTTTTGGTAATTCCCGATAAATCTTTATTGGTTTAAAAATGTGAATAATCGATCATTTGCACTCCAACCTCAATTTTTACCGATGAAATTTTAAGGATAATCAACGAATTGAGATGATTTCAAAAAGGGCGTCGGAAATCGAAACTATGAAAAACAATATCAAATTACTAGAGGAAATGTTGTCTCATTTCGAACCCGGTGCAGCTACAGATGACGACCTAGATATAATGAAGGTAAAACAATTGAAAAACAATTTTTATAAAATATCGATTTACTCTTCACTATTTAAACTAGCAAGAAAATTATTTAATTTATAAATTTATAACATTAAAAAAACTCCAATTACCAAAAAAGCATTTTTAGGAAAAAACGAAATTTCGCTCTTTAATTTAATAATTTCAATGTTTTCAAAAATTCTATTTTTAGTAACGAGCTGATTTGTCAAAATAATGATATAATTTTTATATTTTGGAATTCCAGAGTTTTATTACAAACACAATTATTAATAATTATTTGACTTTCTATTCATCTATTTAATATTTTTATTACCATTTTTGGAATTATTATTAATTTTTTTGTATTTTTTTGTTTCGCTTAACGATGAATATTTTTATTAAAAAATTAATATCCAACATCAATAATTCACATACAAATTTTTCGGCACTTGTAATCAAAACTATCAATAAATACTAGAAAAAATCAATAAATGCACTTTAGAAAAATATTTAGTTTCGACTTTCAATGAATTTAAAATTCAAAAACAAAGAAATTTTCAAATGTGAAACGAATGAATGTGTCCAGCCAGGATTTTGTAATAATTACATTTATTAACTTTTGGAAATTCAGTGAAATCAATAAATCGAAAGGTGACCAAATAATTGCATCAAAATTACTAGTAAAAAATCTATTAATAAAATTATTGATAAGTATTGTCTAAATTTTCACAATATCATCTAAAACTTCCTTGAATTGATAATGAATAATCCGCCACATTTTAAATCCATAATAATGCGTTGTCTTATTTGTTATTGAATATATATATCTATATATATATATATTATAATCAAATGAACAACACGCCAGTACTACTTTAGCAAATATTTGGACTATGAATTTCTTCAACAATTTCGTGGCCTTGTAACTGTGCCACGAGGCAATAAGGTCTGAGAGTCCACTAAATTTCAACGAAATTATTTATTTATTAGTTAAGATTTTACAGATTATTTTGCAATTACATTAATGCGAATTTCAAGAAATGACGGATTACAATAATTGTTATACTTTTATGAGTTCTATATATGTTCCAAATTTTGCACATGAAAATAATTTCCAATCATTTTCTTGTCTCAACTTTGTAATAAATCACTGTTTTCTGGTTAGTAAAATATACGAGATATAATATAGCCTCATTATAGTTATATAATCTTACATTGCTGACTTTAAGAGGTTTAATAAGATCTTATATCGGCTTGTTAGTAATTTCGTCCAATAAATATTAATCAACAACTTAGTTTTTCATTGGATGGTATATGAAAATAATCATGAATCTTCGATCTCTGATCAATTAAATTTAAGCTTCAGGAAAGCTGAAACAAATTTTCTAAGCATGGAAAATAAAAATACACCAGGCAATAGGTTATTTCGGAATTTCAGTTCAAATGATTACAAATAAAGTTGTACTTCATAAAAACCGGATTGCCAAAAACTTTCACAGAATACTAGTATAAACTGTGACTCAAAATTTTCTTTGAAAAATACAAATTCTACGTATTTTAAAACTATATAGGGGTAAATAAATATATATATATATATATATATATATATATATATATATATATATATATACAGTCAATAGAGATACGTTCAATAATTTTCAAAAAGTACATAAAACCAAAAAATCATTAAGAGTTGAAAAAAACATTAAATTAATAACTTTTTTTGCTTTTAATATTTAAAAAAATTTGAAATGGAACCTTGTGATTTGAATGATTCTCTATTCCTGTGTTTCCGAAACCGGGGTACGCGATGGATTTTTCGGAGGTACGCAGGTTTTTTCAATCTTCTATTATCTAAATATTAAAAAATAAATAAAAAATATTTAATTAGATTAAAATGTCTTATTACCAATATAAATATAATCTTGTTTTTTATTTATTGTTTATATTTTTGAATCAATAACATATTTTTAGAAATAAACTAAGATTAAAAATCAAAGTATAAAGTAAATCTTTTATATAAATTTAATTAAAATGTAAATTTTTCATTAATGCTATTAATTTTAAGGTCGTATATTTTAAAAAAGATATTATAAAAAAATGTAATCATTATATGTTGAGAATTTGGTTAGTTTGTTCCCTTAAACCCCCCCCCCCCATGTAGTTTAGTAACTTGGAGATTGGATTCAAAATTTGGGTCTTTTCTCTAAGTAATAACAATAATTAAAATTAATACAAGAAAATTAAAAAAAAAATTTATCTTATAAAGGAAAAAAAACAGACTTCTCTTGGATAGTATTTTTTTAATGGAAATATGTAAAAAAAACTCTTATAATTGTAATATTTGTGTTTGTTTTAAGTGAGCTCGGTAAACAAAAGTTTTTGAAATATAAGAATTTGTAATTTTAATTTTGAATAAATGACCTTTGGCTCTTTATGACTGAAAAACTAAATCATTATAGAGATTTAGAGTATACAAATAAATTGGATAAATTAGAGGAAGAAGCAGATAAATTAAATGAGTTAACATTTGATTCCGAAATTCCATGGGAGTATGATTAAGTGGATATTGATAACGACAATTGATTTAAATCTTTTGAGCTTGAAAATTCATTTCCAGATGGAAACACAGCTAACAAAGATTTTAAAACCGATTATCGTTTTGAAAAATCTTCAGATGACTTTCTTGGATTAACTGGATCATTAAATTATTTCGATGATGAATTTGAAACAGCCTTTAACAAATTAAACTTTGTTAATAAATCACCGGTTATGGATGAAAAGGATATTCAACTAAGTTCATTGGTAAATGAGCAAACAAAAGAGATGTTGGAAACTTCACTATCCTACACAAATATGGCTATGGAGTCGCCATTTGTAGAGTTGACGAAATTTTCCGAACTGCTCCATCAACAATATCAAAAATCTGACGCAATCATTCACGTTCTCAATCAAATAGCATCAACTAATCTGAATCAATTGAATAAAAAATTACAATTGTTAAATCTATCAACCGAAGTTCTTCCACAACTACGATATTTTTGCATCCTCATGAGCTTTGTAGCAATCGATGATAAATTAACTGAAATTCAAACTAACGATCTCGTTCTTCAAGGACATTCTCAGGAAGGTTTTGGATTTTCTTGGAACATCAAAAACACTGGCGTATACCTTAATTCCTCAGTGAATGGAACAATTCGACTGTGGCATACTTACCGTATCCCAGAAAATAAAATGGAATTCACCATTATATATAAAATTCTAAAACAAAGGGGTACATTATATAATGAAAATGATCAAAGGGGTACGCAGTACCAAAAGTTTGGGAAACACTGCTCTATTCAAATATACCTGGTTGGTTTAGGTTTGACAAATATTAGTCTTATTCTGGACCAAAAACCGCATAACTTCAAAAATACATAAAAAAGAATTGACTGTATATAATAGAAAATCGCTAGTAAATATATCGGAACTTTATAGTAAATTGGCTACATCAAACAGGGAAAATGTAAAGAATGAAACTGATATTTTGAGCTTTTGTTTCCATGCTACAAAACTCTCAATTATTTTTGATAGTTTTTACGAGTTGATTTAGTCTGCATAATATAAGAATAAATGAAAATGTAAATAAAAATCTAAGGTGAAAAAGTTAAAAGATAATATTAATTTTTACCTTAAATAAAATTGGTAAATTAATTTTTTTCTTGATTTTGCAAAGAAAATAAGATTGTTTATAAATCCTCTTAAATGTTACAATGATTACAAAACGAGAAAATAACATTTTTTTTTCAATACATAATTCCAAGTAAACATTTTCCTATTATTTTTTGTTTTGCTAGGAATTCAGATTTAGTTCCATAGCAGGCAATTTATTTACTTTTAATGATGAAGGTGAATCTTCACTACATGACAATGAACAGTATTTTTCTTAAACCGAATTTATTTTTTCCCACAATAAGGGAATGTATTCAAATAAAATTATTTTAATAATTTTAACGAAAACTATTAAGAATTCCGTTTCAAAAAATTGATTTTATTCATTTCTTCTGATTTTATATTTAGGGTTCCTGGTTTATTATTATAAATTTCTAATCCAATAGTATAAATTTTCAGTTCACTTGTATAAATAATTAATTTAATAGTATAATTTATTCTAATTTTTAATTTTACTTTTAAATATTTCTATTTGTTCAATTGAAAGTTTCTTTTCTCTTGATCCACTACGTTTCCTAACTTCTAATTTGGATTTTTTTATGTAATTTGAAAATATTTTTGCCGCTGTTTAATGTGGAAGGTTGAAGTTTTTGGCGGCTGTTCCTATAATCCTTCAACCTTCCTAGTTTCAATTGTTATTTTATTTCTTGCTTTATTTTCAATAATAGGGATTCTTTCTAAATTTTTAATGATAATTAATTATACTATTGAATAAAATATTTATACTATTGAATAAAATATTTATATTATTTAATTAATAATTAAACTTTTGAAGTAAATATACTATTGAATAAAATATTTATACTATTGAATAAAATATTTATATTATTGAATTATTGATTAATCTTTTGAAGTAAATATTTATACTATGGAATTAGAAACCTACATAATTTCCCTACTATGACATTAATATATGCAAATAAATGAGTTGTTTTTTAAAATTCAATTATAATATAATTTTTTTACAGCAATTAGTTGAGAATTTAGAAAAATCTCGAGCTGATATGTTCAAATTGTCTCGAGAAACAGATGATAATGATATTTTAAGTAATTTTTAAACCATATTTTGTGAGTTGATTTAAATTGTTATTTTTGTTGCCAAGATGACATTATCAAAGTCATTGATGAATGTAACATCATCATTAAAAAATACTGGGATATTACAACTGGGAAATCCAGTGAGCTTTCAAATCCCTTAAAAACTGAAACCAGTTTCATGGAAGAAGATTTACTTGGTGGCTCTTACAATGGGTATTTAGAATTTAAGCACCCAATGAATGAATGATTCAATCAATTTGTTTAGATCAGATGATTTATTGTCTAAGGATCTTCAATCATTAGGGTTAGGTTATGTCACAGAGCCTATAAGTAATGGTAAAAAGTCATTACCGGATAATCAGCAACAAGTAGATTTATATCAGGAATTGTTAGATATATTTCCGATTTCTAAAAGTAAGATTTCATTCTTAATCTACAATTAGTCTATAATTTTATTTTATTATCTAAACTTAAAAAAATGACATAACACATTACTGTTTATTTCAAATGGACTTTTTATATTATTTGCATGATTTATATAGGACACATTTTATCACTTGGCACGATAATCCACTTTTTCAACACTGATAAGCAGAATATCATCTAATTAAGCTATTTTATTTTCATAAATAACAACTTCTATCGTGGTGTTTGGCTTTTTCATTACCATTCTTTATTCGGACATTCTTCAAGGAAATCTTTAACCATCTCCAGTCTTGTTAATTTGAACGATTATTTTAACTTATATCAGCAGATTGTATTTGTATTATATTTTTTAGAAAAATACCATTGAAGCAGAACATGACAATTAATTTCAAGAATGAGATGTCCTTTTCATCTTTTGTTTAAATAATTTTTAAAAGCGACTAATTTTTAGTACAAAATATTGATTTAACTGTATAAAATAATCATACTATGACAAAAATGTTGTTCAGAATTACCAAAACGAAACAATGCCATAGTAATTATTTTACAGTTAAATTCAGATTATTTAATATAATTATTACTTGGCAGCAAGTGCTCAATAATAAGGAAATATAGTAATAATAATAATAATAATGAAAAATAATAACAAATAATAATAATAATTAATTATAATAAAAATAATAAATAATAATAATAAATAAATAATAATAATAAATAAATAATAATGAAAAATAATAATAATAATAATAATAATAATAATAATAATAATAATAATAATAATAATGAAAAATAATAATAATAATAATAATAATAGTAATAATAATAATAATAATAATGAAAAATAATAATAATAATAATAATAATGAAAAATAATAACAAATAATAATAATAATTAATTATAATAAAAATAATAAATAATAATAATAAATAAATAATAATAATAAATAAATAATAATGAAAAATAATACCAAATAATAATAAATAATAATAAGGAAAAATTTTAATAAATAATAATAATAATGAAAAATAATAACAAATAATAATAATTATAATGAAAAATAATATATATATCGTTAAAGATGATTATAATTCTAATAGAAGAAACAAAACAGTTTTAGAATTGAAATATAATATAAATGACAATCAGTCACTTCTGATTGGCTGAAAAAGGCATGACTCATCCTTGCGATGACTAATTCGATGCGTATATTTTTGGTGTAGGTCGTGTGCGTGTGTGTGTGATGAGCCAGTGCCGAGATATAACAAAGACATTAATTCAATGAAAAATTTTTTTCCCCCGTTGAAAATTTTTTTTTTGTAATCGCAATCGCCTAATTTCTATTTGGCTTTTTTACATATATATTTTTCCATTTAAATATTCTAACTCGATCTCAAATATTAAATTTTTGTTTTTCTTGCAAATTATTAGTTATATTATTATTATTTAGACGAATTATATTAAAGATTGATTTTGGATTATCACTTGCTTCTGTTGGTGAAATTATTATATCTATTAATTAATTCTGGTAATTCATCTATCTAAATTCTATTTCCAATTTCTGTTAATTTTTTATACATCCAATTTTTTATTGTTCTATTAAATCTTTTAATAATTGGATTGTGTGAACTATAATTTGACGTTAGTCGGGTGAGTTAGAAGTTGAATACATTTTGATGTTAAATATTTTGTTATAAAACATTCTTTATCTTGATCAACATATGATTTACGAGGAGTTCTATCTGGAGTTTCTTCATATAAAAACTCAAATCCTTCTTTAATTGAATTTGATGTTTTATTTTTTCATGAAAAAAATGTAGATAAACATATAAAAAGTTTAATTAATTTTGGATTTTCGATGTTTTTATTAAGTTTTTATTCGAATCTATTAAATTTATAATATTGGTAAATCTAATTTGAAAAATATTTTGGAATTTTGTTTAAATAAATACAGTTGATTGAAAGAAAATATCAATCAGAGAAGAAGAGCAGAAAACGAAAGTCTAGTTTAATTTTGTTTATGAGTGATCAGGGTCGTTTATCGGTCGAAATATTTCATATTTTATGAATAAACATTGCGGATATTGGCTAACATTGCTATTTATTTAAATTTTATTTATATAAATGATTCCACTATCGACAAAGACAAAGATTTTAAAGTATCAGAATTGAAATAATTTTTAAAGAAGTTTCTGTAGATAATTTTTTATCCATTTTATGAAATCAATTAGACTAATTCAATTAATCAATATATTTATAAATCATTTCTATCGAGTAAAACGGACAATAAATGAAGTACACAATATTATAGGAGATAATTTTAGTTCTGTCTTGCGCTAAGTAATTTTCATTATTATATTTAAATTTGCGATGAGAATGAAATTATTTGAATTTTTAATAAAAAGAGGGTTAAATAAACTTTTAAAAATGTCACTGGCAGCTTTCAAATAATATTCACCCTTATATGGTAGTTATTTTGTCAGCAAGTAGCAAATCGAACAAATTTTTTCATGAGTTCAATACAAAAAATAGAGTTTTTAATTAAAGCCCTCATCTCATTAGACAATGAATCTGTTATCGCGAATACTCCTATATCAATCAACTACAATTCTCCAAACAGTATCCTATCCAATTATCTAAATCAACCTAATAAAAATCAAGTTCAAAAATCACAATCAGAATCATCAATTTCAATTATTACTACAACAAAAAAAACAGAATTAAAAGGATTTGAGGAGCTTGATATACTTAGCAAAGAGTTGTTAAATATATCAAAAAAAAGGTAAATTTTGTATATTTTTAGCTGTATTCTTCTGTAATGATAAATTATAATAAAAAGTAAAAATTATACAAAACATTTAAATTGACAAACAAATAAAGAATAAATTTCAATGATAAATTTGCGGTGTTATTAATCGATATTCATAAAGCAAAATAATTACAATATTCAAGACTATTTTATATATTTTCGTTTTTTATTGATTATTTTAACATTTTTGATTATATTAGACTTGTAATTTTCTCTAATATTTTATTTGATATTTTGTATATTAAATTGAAGTTGTGTTTTTAAAAGAACTCTGGCTGTAGGGGATAATTTCAGTGAATTCTCTGAAAGTTGTCTGATATAGATAATACAAAATTCTACAACGGAAAATAGCTAAATAAATGGAAAAGTTAAAATATAAATCTAAAAAATATTCATTAAAAATTAAAAATACAGAAAACTAATTCCTATAATATGCACTAGTAAACTAAGCCTATCCGTGACGGTCGGATAAAACTAATAAAATTTTATATATAGGTTTTGCATGGCCTACTAACACAACAATTTTTTATGAGACGTTTTATTGAAATTATTAAATATTATTTCACATGAAAAATGCACTTGAAAATTAAATGTGACCTTCAAAATAATACTTTTACATTTCACTCGGTGATTAATATGCTAAATAATAATCGGCGTGTCTGTCTGTATGTCACAGCACAAAATTTTGCTAATTTAACAAATTTATAATTAAATATATATCTGCAGAGAATAGTTTAATTTTATTCAATAAAGATTGATAAAATATATTGAAAATACTTAATTGAATGAAATTAAACTACTTTCTATAGCCAGTAATACATATTTAATTATAATAAAATTAGAATTCTAAAATTAATTTTATTCAATTACCGGTTTTCTTCAAAAATAAAAAATAACAAAAAATTTTTGTTTTTAAAAATAAGACCCCCCGAAAGTTTGCATTTTAAAAAATACAAAAATTTAATAAAATTAAAAATAAAATAAATTAATACAAATATGCTTATTCTGAAATTAATATAGAATCAATATCAGCATCGTCATCAATTAAAGTTTTCCACATTTGAAGAGTATAAGAGTATCTTTTAGTCTGGCATTTAGAAGTTCTTCATTCAAACTTATACCAGAGAGTCGAAAGGATTTTACTACATCTGTTTCTTGAATTTCCATAATACTTTCAGAAATAAACGAGAATATCCTTTCCCACGCAGGCCTTTGACGATATCCACCCTTGGTATAATTTTTTCCCCATTTAAGAACCATTCTTCCCATTTATTTTTCATCTTAGCTTTAAAGACTGAATTTATCAATACGTCAAACGGCTGAAAATTAAGAAGTGGTTCGAGAAGGAATAAAAACCGGCTCAAAATTATTTTTCGCAAGACACGCAGAAACGAAAACAATGAATGTAATTTTCATAAAAATGTTAAAAATAAAAAATACATAGAAATAATTTCCTAAAATCGAAAATAAGGCCATTGTCCTTTTTTCGGAGGGTCTTATTTTCGATTAAGGTTCGAAAATACAATTATTTTGAAAATAGTTAATTGAATAAAATTAAACACTACACCTGTAGCCAGTAATATATTTGCACTGTGACGCACAGACAGACAGACGGAATTTACCCATATTATTTTTCATATTATTTTATATAAATATTTACTTTTTCTACTGAGTTTTTATTTCATAAGGATGCAAATTTTATTTCACTTTTTCAATAAAAGTTTAAGTGATTTTAATCAATATTAATAATCTAAAATAACGTTAAATTTTTTTTAAAAAAAATCGACAAAGCAGATTTTTAATTTGAGGTTTTCCTGTTATAATTTGTACAAAAAGTACTGTAACTCGTGTTTATCCGTTAGCGGCGCCAGGTTTTAAAATAAACTCAATGAAGTGAAGGTGTGTTATGAAATTTAAATATTTATATTGGTGAAGATTTTTTAACATAAAACATTTTCATATATTTAGCATAAACATCGAATTGCAATGGAAGTTTATTTTAAATACATTTCTTTTTTTAGCATAAATGAAAATTTTGATTAATATTTTTGCAAAATCGATATATTAACAAAATATTTCCAAGTTAATTTGGACATAGAATTGTTTTTGAATATTATCGATTAAATTCGTTTTCTCTTCCAATATTTAGAGAATAAAATATCTTTTCATGGGTTTGATAGTCGAATTTCTGTTGAATTAAAATATGATGCATATTTATTACTTAATTACAATATGTACCTGACATCTATTTTGAACTAAATTTTGGCGGGAAAAAACTTTGTCGAAGTTTAAAATAAAGAAAAACTCTTATAAGGACTCATTTAGAAGGCTTTCTTTATTCATGTCCAATTGGATGTATCATAAAGTAATTAAATGATACTCACTTGATTTATAGTGCTAAGATTCGGGAATGTAATGACAGATATGATACAGCTTGTCATATATCGTTATTAAAATATAATAAAATCTTTTGTTACAGGAATAACGAAACTGAAGTCAAACCTTATCAAAACCAAGATGTGGAATTATTGTCAAATTTAGATGATAAAAAAACCAAAACTTCTTCAGCAAATGATCTGCCTCTTTTATGCAGCGATTTAGGGTTAGAAGAAAGTATTAAAACTTCTCAAGAATTAGATATTCAAGCAAGTATAACCATAGAACCATTGCATCCAGAAATCTCATTAGTTCCCATGAAAACGGAAACTGCTTCATTTGAAACTGAAATTAAGAACGTTGATCTAAGTAGTTTTAATATCTCTCTTGGCAGTATTAAACCGGATCCTTTAAAAATTCCGATTTTGATTTATAATAATCCTAATAGTAAAGTTAAAGTTATGCTACACTTTTCCAATGACAGACCTCACCCGAATGTGAACATTTTAGTTGCTCAGATCTCTAGTGAAAATGAAAGCGAAGTTACCGATGTGATATTAAAATTTGCAGTTTCCAAGGTATTATTATTATTTATTATTATTATTTTATTATTATTATTTTAATTTTATTATTTATTATTATTATTTATTATTATTTTTATTATTTTATTATTATTTTTATTATTATTATTTTTTATTATTATTATTTTTTATTATTATTTATTATTATTTATTATTAATTTTATTATTTTTGAATATCAAAATTCATCGATATCTTACTGATTCATAGTCAAAAATTTTTTAATAAATATTGTTTAGTATTATATTTATAATTTTTAATTTATTATTGTTTTTATTTTATTTTTAATTTATTATAAATTGTATTTTAGTTTGATTATATTTATAATTATTATTTTTTATTTTATAATATTTTTTTATTATTATTGTATAATAGAATACAGAAATAGTTATTCAAACTTTTGACTTCTGTTTTCTTCTTTTAACTTTAATCCGAAACCTGACTGAATCTTCATTTGCTTTACATGTTACCTTTTTTTCAAAATTCAATAATTTAAATTAATTTGTAAATTTCTTATGCTTTGTGAATTCGATTTTGAATTGCAGTGGATAATACAATTTCAACTTGTTTAGTTTAACTTTAACTTTCTTGTTTGTTTCATTAATAATTCCCGTCACGTTTAATCTATTAATGGAATCAGCATCTTTTGTTGTCGTCATTCTTTGACCATCGTCGATATGCTTCCAATAATTCTTTTCATTGGATACTAGAATGTAGTCAAATGCTATCTTGTAAAATGGTCACTTTCGGCTAATCTGATAGAACTTCAAAAGAATTTTATACTTCATTTTATTTTTCATTCCATATAAAAACAGTATTTCCTAAAACTATCCAGTTGCATTTTTCCTAGTCAATATGGTGACAAGTAAGAAAATATCAAATAAATTTCATTTACAAATCAATGAAATAAAGTGTAAATTAAATAGAAAAATCTTGTAAAAATTTTCGTGGCTAAATAAATATGTTATTTCAAATAATAAATGCAATTATTTCAAATCTATAATCAATAATCAATTAACCTATAATCACAAATATTTTAATGATTTAATTATATAAAATATATCCTATGAAAAATGATTTTATTGAACATGCTCACTATTATTCATTATTTGGGACGAATTATTGGTCAAAAAGCACAGAACGAATGTCGGACTATTAATTCGTCGCTAACATATAATTTATGGAAACCAATTTATCGTGCATAATCTTATAAAACTAGTAATTTTTCTAGCAATTTTTTTTCTGTTGTTCGTTTGCCGCATTTAGTCTTTTTTTCAACGTTAGCCTGGATTTTGTATTTCATCACCTGTAAACTAATATTTGAATCTATGTCAATCAGAGCTTTGCGAACACAAATGTTTACTGCCAAAAACCGATTCAACCTGACAAAAAAACTAATTAACTTAATAAAAGAAAAATTTTTGCCTTACGCTTCTAAAATATACTTTATATAAATGTCATTATTTTGTACTGTTGAACGACAAAAAATTCACAACTTTTCTAATCTTCAATAATCGCCTGCAAATTAAACTCGGTTTCTTACATTTCATTTACACCGTTAGAATTCAAATTGTCATCGTTAGTTATCCTGGCAATCTGGCCATCCATCATAATCATCTTCTTCAAGAATGTCATCTAAAGTTTCTGAACATTCTTTTTGATTGTTATTTTGAATAGCACGTTAACCAGCCTTATCTGCATACTATGTGCCATACATTATTGGATACACCAGTTATTACCAATTCTGTGCCCATGTTTCAATAACCTCAACTTTCACCATCAGTTGTCATCCCGACACTTTGGTGAGGTATTAGATCAAACTGCGACAGTTTTCTCCAATAATTTAATGAAATTAAACCAAACATACGTGACAAAATGATATTTAAGAATGTTCATTTGTCGAGTACAAGGGAAAACTTCTTTCCTTCTGCTTTGTCATCAATTCTTTTGTTGTTTTTCTCAAATTTCCGCGTATTTTATTTCATAACCTCTTGTTTCTTTGGAAGATTTCAGTAAATAATTTCCCTTTCCAGTCAACAATAATAAATAACATTAAAAATAACTCTTTTTAACATTCAAGGTTCTAGTTCATGATATAACTATTTTTTCCACAGCACGATTTTTTTTTTCAACAATTTACAGGTAAACCTCTTTAATTTATCGGTAAATTTATCTTCGTTTTTTGTACGATTTACCGATAACCGGTATTGTATTCCATAACATAATTTGTATACAATCATTAAGTCAATATTAATTATTCAGCCCATGAAAGTATACAAACAGAAAAACCTGACAAATCGCATACAAGCACATTTACCTTTTACTCCATCTACTCCTCTGAATGAAATTATTTTAATTTTCAATCCAAAAAATGTAAGTGATTTATATTTGGTATTTTAAAATCTAAAAATAATATTTTAAAATTCAATAATTTCAATATATTTACAATATAGATTTTTTCAACTTGGACCACTGTGATTACAATTAACTTTGTCTTATTTTATTTCAGACTACAGATCAATATTTTTTATTTATTTTTAATATTTAAAATCAATAAGAATATTGATCTAAAATATAGAGATAAATGAAATTGAAAATTAAAATAGATTGATGGTGAAAAAAATAAAATATTTTAATGATAGCCTAAAGTTAGCTAATTTCAACTATATTAACATCCTTGAACAAAACCTTTCCATATTTTTGATTCTCAAAGTAAAAGACACTTTCTGGTAAATGATGGTGAAAAAAAATGGCTGTTTATCATATGAAATATGCTTTATTTACAATTGAATATGTACATGCAATACAGAGTGAGATATCGAAAGTAACTTAAATTAAAATAATGAATGTATATAAAATTGTCGGATGTACAATCTCAAAAATGATTCATTACATCGAATATTCTATGAGGGGACTTTAACCCTTTGAGTGCCAACATAATTTTAAGAGGATTAGCTAAAAATGCCACTCTGCTAGAGGAAAATAGAAATTTAAAAATATATTTCTCTGTAACTTTCTAAGCATTTTATTTACGAAAAGTATTTAAAAACCAAAAATGATTTGAAAAAATAGTATAATTTCTACAAAATAAATGAAAAATAAAACGTTATTCGTTTACCACACAATCTATCCCTTATGTACATTTATGTTGCCCAATACATAATCCATGAAGCCCTTTTTTGCACTTACAACAAATTAGGTTTGATCTCTTTACAGGTCCCCCATCTTTACCACTACAAACAATGCATCTTCTTAAATTGCGACATGGTAATTTCTCTAAACCGAAACCGAAGTCTTCGGAAACAGCGTTTTTAATATAATAAATAGAATAGGGTTGCATTTAACTAATGTGATAATTGTGCGTCTTTCACTTCGAAAACTGGACTATTCTCAACATAAAGATATAATATATAGCATAAATAATATTTCTATTTCTTATAAATACACATTCGGAATAAAAAACCATAAATAAAAAT
Organism: Schmidtea mediterranea; assembly: GCA_022537955.1. Lineage (NCBI taxonomy): Eukaryota > Metazoa > Platyhelminthes > Tricladida > Dugesiidae > Schmidtea > Schmidtea mediterranea. The sequence continues at coordinate 5,444,346 of CM039682.1, read as the reverse complement.
CGACAAGTAGGAAATAGAGATCGAACTTGTCCATGCTGGAGCAGGAGTGCGATCGCGCTCCTTGGCACTCTAAGGGTTAAATAACATGCTAAAGACTAGCAAGTAATGTAAGTGAATGTTTTCTCTGATAATGACTTTCCATTTCACTGGTTTCTTTATGAAATCGTTCATCGTGTGCTCATCAATAATGTGAAATTTGAGTATGTCATATCATATTCTTGATCAGAAATTCAAAATTTACAGTTTTCTGTAATAATTGCATACATTTCGATAACGCAACCATTCTGCTTTATCTGTGAACCGGTGTTAGAGTTTCATCAAAGTCCTAATCGAGAAGTAGCTTCTTCAACTGTGGTTCGATAAAACACCCTCTGTTACTTTGGGAGAACTTAGTTAACGGAATTTCAGGATCAAGACATAAACGTGCCTTAAAATTAACGACACAATTTTATGTTTTAAACATATGTTGGTAATTATTCGGTTTTTAGGTTGAGTAGTGCTTCAATTGAATCATTCATATGATTTAATATTATGCGAGATCTACACCCAATCAAATTCTCAAACTTATTTAAACACATTGAAAACTTTTGCCATGAGGTACAGGTGGCAAATGGAGACCAGTGGAAAATATTTCTCTCCTTCTCTGAGCAAAATCTTTTTCATTGTACTTTCAGAAATATAAATAAAATGTTTAATTGCATTACGTGTTTATCGTCCACCAAAATTGTATTTGTGGCAAACAATTCTATGTTCATATCCTTCTCTATTAAAACCAATATAGATACGATGTTCATCTGTGTTGACCAGTGATTCTCAATCTGGTTGTCGTCATGAAAGACTACTTCTAATATTCGAAAAGAAACTCAACAGGGCAACGTATTTAGTTAAATTAAATTTTGTTGGGTGACAATATTTTAACTTTCCTAAAAACATGGTTGAATCATAAAGGTGAAAAAACCTTCTAAAATCTGTAGATTGGTTGTTGAATCGAATAAATAGAATCTATTTAATCATTATTCAAGACATGGAAAAATATTTAAATAAGTCTGATAATCCGAAAGGAAAAAAATTCAACTGAAAAGCAAGCGTCAAAGCAAAAATACAAAGAAGAATACTTATACCGATGTTCACCTGTGTTGACTGTACTGTCGTATACAACATGCTTTAGTATTTCAGCCAAACTTTAGTAATTCCAGGAGCGCATTCAACAATATTGATGTTAGTTATAACTTCCCACGTCTTACTTGTAAGTATCTCGGTGTCAACGCCAACGATCCCTTATGAGATGATTGTTTGTACAACATCGTGCAGTGTTTTTGTAAAAAACTTATTGCTTCCCTTATCGTTGTCCACAGCTGATATAACTGCAGAAAATTCATTGGGTTAAAATTAAATGATTTTTATTGCTAATTAATATTAATTAATTAATTAAAAAGTAATAAAAATTTAATTCCACTAAATTAACAGTGAAGTTTCACCTTAATTTTAAATATTGTAATTTAAAATCACTAAATTTAGTAAAAATTATATTTAGAAAATAAAGCTACTATTTTTAGAAATTTATATTTTTGAAAAGTTATTTTAAAGATTCTTATTGATAGTTTTGGAGCCCAGAGTATATTTATAGTTTACAAACGGTTCATTTTAGCACTAAATAATTTATTTTTGATAAACTTATAATTTGCTACACAAAAGTTGTAAATGTAACTTAAATTTCAATATAGTAATATAAAATTTCTAAATTTAGTAACATTTATTTTTAGAAAATAAAACTGCTATTTTTGGAAATTTGTATTTTTGAAAAGTTATTATAAAGATTCTTATTGATAGTTTTGGAGCCCAGAGTATATTTATAGTTTACAAACGGTTCATTTTAGCAGTAAATAATTTATTTTAAGTGTATGAAGAATTAAATATCAATATTTCTGAAGAATTTATTAGTGAAAAGTAGACTATATATATACACTACTGTGTGTCTACGGCACATGCATTATTGGGATAAATAATAAACAATGATGTAATCCGAAGACCCCGACAATCAAATTAATCTATCAAACATACAGACAATAAACATGAATTAAAGGGTTTACATATAGGGGTTATGGAAATCAATTATCCCAATACAATTACAGTAACTACTCTTTTATCCGTCAAACTCCAATAACTGCCATTTATATAATAAAGAAATACATTTTTTAATAAATTTAATTATTTATTACTCTAAAAGCCGCAATTTTGTAGAAATCGCCACCTTTTTTCACAGACCTGTTTTTGGCGTATAAAATAGTAGTTACTGTATATCACATTTAGGATTATTTTTTTAACAATTTAATTTTATTAAACCAAATATAATTTTTAATTGTCTAGTTTAATTATTTTTAACCAAAAAGAATTAATTTTTCTCTAATAAATTCTTTTTAATCTAATAGAATTGTTAAGCATTTTCAACAAAATAAAACGTTTTGACCAAAAATAATTACAAAATTAAACAACAAAAAATAATTAGTAAGTGTTTTATTTTCCAACAGTATCTCTTTTCTTTGTCGGTGCTAGTAAAGGTTCAACGATTTCCACTTGTTTAACTTTTGGTCTTCCTCTACTCACCTCTCTTTGCAACAGGAATGATCAGTCATTTTGTACTTTTTTTAAAGTTTCTAACGATTTATATTATTTTAACGAATATGATTAGTAAGTCTGACTAATAATTTCTGAGTATTATACATTAAATTAGACTTTTTAAAATTATTTTTGAGTATTATTAATTAAATCAGACCGATTTAGATTAATTGTGATAATTATTACCGTATATACTCGCATATAAGCTGATCCCCCAAATTTAGAGGAAAAAATTATTTGTTGGATAATATATTTTATTTATTTCAAATTATGCAATTAACTAATAACAATTTAACATGGCAAAAATTATTTTTCAGAAGAGAATAAATAGCAAAATGTTTTATTTGACAATTTTATAATATTTTATATGCCCATTTCCGATATGAATTTTCAAAATAATAATTAGGTATTAACAAATTACATTTAATATAAAAGCCAGTGTTTCTCATCTATGTCCCCAACAATAGAGTTTAAAAGTCAAATTGCATCAGTTTGTAGAAATGTTTGTAAAAAATCAAAATTGTAAGCTAAAGATTGCATTGAGAAGATGTAAGTACAATACATAGATCTTGGTTAGAGCTGCCATATCTTCAGATATTGTTTCTATCATAATATACCTAAAACACGGTGTATATACTGGAGAAAAATTATGATTTATCAAATTTTAAAAATCCATTAATTTCGAAATTGCCCAATGAAAAGTAAAATTGCCCCTAACCCAAGATTAGAAACGATTATTATATTATACGCTGACCCATCAATTTGGAACAAAGAAATTAATCCTAAATTACTCGGCCTATACGCGAGTATATACGGGTAATTAAATTATAATAATTAAAAGTAATTCTGATATCGATTAATTAAATTAGGTGGTCAAATATTAATTAACTATTACTCATTTATTTTTGACAAACTTGCAATTTTCTAGACAAAAGTTGTAAATTAAACTTAAATTTTAATATAATAATATCAAATTTCTAAATTTAGTAACATTTATTTTTGGAAACTTAAAAAGTCTTTTTAGAAATTTATATTTTTAACTCTAATTTTCAATTTAGGTTTCTCTAGATCTAAAGTTTCATTTGAGTTACGAAATAAATGGCGAATCATTCCTGGAATCTGGTCAGACGGGATCTATAAAATTTTGAATTACCGAATCCATGTCGTGTTTTTGACTGGTTTTTATTTAGAATTGATTTACCATTGACTTTATCTTTTGATATTTAATGATTTTACAATTTCCAATATATATTGAATGAATATTAATAATATTGATTATTGATAATTGAACCGGTTTTGATCAGTTGCCAATTTTTTCTCTCATTTTTAAATTTAAATGACTGATCGATTTTTTTCACAATTGTAAAGAAATTTTTACAGTTTTTGAAGTGTGAAAATTAGTCAAATTTAATTAAAATCTATTTCAAATATTGATTTTTTGTTGTTTAGTTAATATTTTGTTGGGTTACCATTTTGCATGTCGCTCAATCTCAGACTCCTGTGTTCCTTTTATAAATCAAATAACGCAAACCCTTCACAGAATACGTTTATTGATTTTTTTGTTTTTTATTAATTATGACGTCACCATTTTTACATGTCGCTCAATCTTAGACTCCACGTGTTCCTTTTATAAATCAAATAACGCAAACCCTTCACAGAATACGTTTATTGATTTTTTTGTTTTTTATTAATTATGACGTCACAATTTTCGATATCCTTCTTTTCTTAAATGTTGCGCCAGATATTTGCAACCGATACTCAAAATTTTGTTGGGTTACCATTTTACATGTCACTCAATCTCAAACTCATCGTGTTCCTTTTATAAATCAAATAACGCAAATCCAACACAGAGTACGTTTATTGATTTCTAACATTAGCTGGACTTATATTTTTCTGAAATTAATTCGCTTACTTAAAGCCAGATACCTCGATGGGAGATCGCTTTGTCAGCATGTTAAGTTGATTTAAATTTACTCTAGATGATACTTTCGATGTGCTTTTATTTGACTTACTGGTAAATCCTCTTGTTTTTAGCTATCTTTTTATAACGTTTATTCTAAAACAATTTTATCGTTATACAAAAATTATTCTCAAATTTTGGATTTAATTGCGTCTAACATCCAATGTATTGTTTTTTAAACATATAATTTGTTCTTTCGACTTTTGGAATAATTTATCTGAATCAAATTAATTATTCATTTTACTTCCCAGGCTCTCTTTACAGCTTTGCTCTCTGAACTTTCCTCTACAAGTCTTGAGTTTAATTAGCTTGTATTTTGTTTGTAAATTTATCTAGGCAACCTTCACTAAATGTTTATTGTTGTATTTGAGCCGGTCTTTAGATTTAACGTTCAACCATAACCGTTTCTGCAGTTCAATATTACTTTTCAGATTTTATAAATTTAGTGTACTTTAATTTTTTTGTTAAATTTCAATTTTCAGTTCCTCATTTTATTTACATCATTTTATATCAATCCAACAAAATAAATAAATATGCTTATAATAATAAACCTTTGAAATTGACGGTGAGCATATCGATGTGTAAATATTTAAAAAATTAGAATGTATTGAAGTTTGATTTTACGTAAAAGGTATCAACTCACTTAATTCTGCTCTTATTTTTGGACCTACCTTAATTATTATAATGTAATGTACTGTGATGTAATAATAATTATCATAAATTAATTATAAAATTGTCACTATGATTTTGATGTTTGAAGAATGATAAGGGGATATTTGTGTGTAATAAAATGAAGTATGTAATCATGTATCTGACGTACAATTTTTAAAATCTCTTTAACTGTTGGTTATTTTGTAAATTGCACTTTTTGAGGATATTTTTTTGCTAATTCTAACACTGAAATAACCAGTTTTTGAATAAAATTTTAATTTAAATAACAAGGGACCAAAAAATCAATTTATTAATTAATCTTATTAAGTTTTATTACAATTATTAAAAATCTATACATTAATATTTACATCAATATTTATTAAGTGAATTTTAAATGTTAAATCTAATTGTTAATGAATGTGTGAGATAAAAAATAATTACAAGTTGTTTAATTAATGTCGATAATGATAGAATTTTGAATAATTGGGTATTTTTTGAAATTATTTAAAGAGTCTACATTAGAGATTTACTTTGTCAAATATCTTGCATGAGAAATAAAGTAATTATTATATTTATTTACAAGAAAATGCAAGAAGAATATTTGAAATAATTTGAAAACATCACGTCGTTTCTAAATATGATTGAATTATAAAATGAAAAACTAGAAAAGATTTTGGAAAATTATCGATCTTATTGGAATGGTTTTTTCAGATGTTGATCAAAATGTTACGGATAAAGGAATCCAGAAAAAGTAGATTAGGTATTTTTAAAATAGAAAACAGGAAGCAGAAATTTCAGTAGAAAAGTACAACTAGTCATAAAAAGAAGATAAAGTCTGAATAGAATTGTTATTTTTTATAGAAGGTATTCGAAATGAGGTCATTTAGGCAATTCGTCCATTATATCATTATAAATCTTTACATATTTCATTTAAATCATAATTTTTTTATATAATTTATAATTCTATATCATTCTTTGTATATCTTGTAGTTTTCAAAAATTTAATTATCGTGACAATGAAAATGAGTTTTATTCATTTTAAATTTTTATGTTGAATATATATTTCAGTGGTTAGCGTTTCAATAAAATGAGTGGAAACGAAGTAGTGAATGATATAAAAAATGTCAGTAAAATTTGATAGAGAATTCCCATAATCAACAAAACTTCTAAGGAAAAATGATAATGAACTTGCGGGAATTGCCTTAATTTTTTTTTTAAAAATAAATCAGTAAAATTTTTATATAACTTACTAGAGAATTTTTACCATGAATTGCTATATTTAAATTCAAGAAACTCTAAAAATAAATATTTTATCGCATTTGATTGGGTACTTATCTAAATTCATTTTCCTCCTTAATTTTATTGTCGGGGAATCTGTTAATTCACAATTATCTCGATCATTCTTATTGAACAGTTTCCAATACTTTCGCCAATTCCGAATTTATTCACCACATTTTAAGCATATAATTTATCATGTGTGTCTCTTATAATTATAAATCTAAACATCCATTAATCATGATTACCATAATGAAGTGGTTTCCAAACTGTGGGCGCGCCTCCCTTAAAGGTTGCTACACCAAGCCATGCTGAGACAAATCACCTATAATATAAAAAGAAAATCAATAAATTTATAACATAAACACACCAACTTATCTTGAGGTTGTATGTAAAATAGTTAGAGACAAACCCTACACTATAGAAAATCAAAAAGAGAGAGAAATAAAATAATACACATTAACACAACCCATAATAAAACATGCATGTAAATGAGGATGTATCTTCATATGATTTACCCTTAAAATTTAATTTTTCAGACATTTCTGTCGAAAAAACAAAACTTGAAATCCGAAAAAAAGCATAAATTGTAAATTATATTAGTAAGTTTTAAAAAATAATCATAAACCCAATTACTTTGTGTACATATTCGAAGAGTTTTTTCAAAAGATGTATAAAAAATATAATTATTTAATGCAATTAATAATTTTTATAACTTCAAAAATAATTTAACTCACTTTTTTGAATAATTTCCGAAAAATAAGTTATCATAAAATAAATCATTTCCTGAATATTCATAATCATTATTAATTATAATATACATGAGCTTATAGATCAAAATTTATAATTTTAAATTTGAATAATGATTTAATTTCCTTGTAAAATCATAATTCAACTCTTAAAACTTTATAACTTTAAGCTTATAACTTTAAAAAATAACTTAGTTTGCAGCATTTTCAGTAATGGCTGAAATCCATTAAATTTTCTCAAAAAATAAATTCCAATAAGTTGATTTATGTTTCAACTTGTATTATAGCGAAATTTATCTGAACTTCGCTTGGTGTAGACTATTTCAAAAGGGGCACGCCTCGAGAAACACCTTCACTTTTCGATGACAAACGCCGGGCCAGCGTTGAAAGAAAGTATTTTTGTCTCATGTTGAAATAGAAAAGTAAAATCATTACTAATAATCACTTGACTAGTCAGCGGAATTACGAATGTTTACGAAACCCGTATTTGATTTGAAAATTTGATGAATTTTGATATTTTGACAGCAGGGCAAGAAATGATAATTCACTTATCTTGTGACAGCATATTAAAGGAGATGTTTCAACGATGTTTGTTGGCTACGAGTAAAAAAATATTTTCCTTCTTTAACAAACAAAGCTCTAGAAATGTTATTACCATTTATAAAATCATACTTATGTGAAACCGGTTTTTCCACAGTAGCTGTTTTGAAGTCTAAGTATCGATCACGGCTATTGATTGAAAAGGAACTAAGAAAAATAACAACATGATTTTAGAAAATATGAGCTGAAAAACAAGTTCATCCATCACATCATTAAAATATAATTATGATTTAATAATTTTTATGTATTTTAGTTTTCGTATTGTTATAAAAAACTTTTTGCTCTTCCATTTAAAATTAATATTACTAATAATAAATATTTGATGTATAGGCATAATATGGTATTTCTTGTAGCCCGATAAATAAATTACAATATAACGTGAGTATTTGTTATCCGTATTTTTTTCGATATTGTTTCCAACTTTAATCTAATAAATTAAGGGACTCTAAACTTAAAGGAGCATGAAACTTTCTATAGAAAGTTTTGAACTCAGGAATGTTCTAGGTTATTAGATGTTACCGGCAATTGTCCATTATGACAAAATCCACATGCCATTCGTGACGGGCACCTAATGGTTATATTTTAATTATGCGCGCTTGTTTGGCAATTTTTCCCAATTAGGTATCCAAAATGTCAAGTAGTAGGCATTTATTTATTATTTTGTAATGCAATATAATAAGTAAAATAATTGTTTTTAATCCTCTTGTTTTATAGGTTTAATACGTTTCGATGGTCGCATCAGTTTTGCACAGACCCTAAAATGAAATGCTCAATGTATGCGGACTGTCTGAAACTTCTGAGGTAGTGTGAGGTAAACCATTGAATTAAATTACTTCACAGATTAAGTCACTGGATATACCATCTACCAGACTACTCAAATCGCTTTTAGTTTTAATTGTTCCACATGAGCTTATCCTCAGAGGTTTTAAAAATTATAATTCTGGTTAAAATGTATATAATTTGGCGTTTTGAAGCCAAGAACAATCTAACAATACTGACATCGTGAATGGGTGACCCTCAATGCCGACTAAATAACTATAAAAATTACTCAAATCATTTTAATTTAAATTAAATAAATATTCTTAATAATTTATTGAAAAATAAATACTTTTATTTTACAAAATATCAATTATTTATCATACTTTGTCCAAAATTTCAATAATATCTTTGATATATAAATATAAATTATATGAAAATTCTAGGAAAATTATGTTGATCAAAATCAATTTTCAATCCTTAAAGTCATAAAAAAATAAAAAACAATATTTATAAAATTAAATAAAAATCATAATTAAAATAAAAAGTTTTCAAAATATAAATTACATTTATTAAATAACATTTATTAGAATTATTTCGTTTGTTTAAATTCACCAATTACATTAATTATTCCATGAACACTCGCTAATGAATATTTGAATAGTTTGCAATTAAAAATCCTGAATCAGATGAAGAATATTTGAATTTTAGAGATTTTTTCTCCCTATGTATTTTACTCACAAAAACGAAATCAATCTTGACCATTTGAATAATAAAAAACATTTGAATGAGAAAAATTCTACTAATGAGGATTTACTGCCACCGACATTGAAACACGGCAGACGAGACAAATTCCAAGAAGAAACCATGCCTTTTCTCGGTGAATTCGAACCTCCGGTTCCGTATCCGGTCTCATCGAACTTGTTGCATAACAATGGAAGTAATAGCAGTGGAATCGGCTCCTACACCGGTCAAGGCTTGCATTTCGGCAGCGCAGCGATGCGAAATACAAATCATCGAGAAGGCCGAATTGTTACCACTGATGTTGAAGGTAGAAAATTAAATTAATCTTAATTAACAGTTTAATTAATTAATTTGTTATCAATTTGTGATAAAAGAAATCAATTTGCAAATATTTATTTATAATTAAATATTTTTTTTTATTAATTTACAATGTCCAAGACAAATGTCAGTGGATTTTTATTTTATTTTAATCATTATCTTTTGAAATTAGATTCATTCACGCGTGAAAATGTCTGCCTTGATATTGCGTTTTGAAAAACGGGCTTATGATATTTTATAAATAAACACACACACATATATATATATGTAAAATATAAATGTATACATATAAAAAACCACACGCTACCATTCGGTCACATAGCTTATGTTGAAATTTGAGAACGACAACAAAATTTTTCTATTTTTCTGGATACATGCCATCTTTGTTTGCATATTTACTCAGGTATGCTAATTCACGCACGAGTAGCTCTGTGGTCACATGCAACAAACAAATGTATTATAAATAATAATAATAATAAAACAATGCATTGCTTCGACTGTTTCGCAATCGATAATAACAATATATAATAATAATAATAATAATAATAATAATAATAATAAAAATAATAATAATAATTAATAATAATAAATAATAATAATAAATAATAATAATAATAATAATAATAATAATTATAATAATAATAATAATAATAATAATAATAATAATAATAATAATAATAATAATAATAATAATTATAATAATAATAATAATAATAATAATAATAATAAAATAATTATTAATAATAATAAATAATAATAATATTAATAAATTTAATCAAGGAGGATTGTATAATTAATTAAATTAATTTATTACATAATAATATGTTAAAATTGTAGTTTAAAGATCAGAGGTTATTTATGATGCTTGATGATTGTTGAAAAGTCTGTGTATAATTCTGTGTATATTCTGTATCAATAATTAGTAAACCAGTAAACTAACTTTTAAGATGCAAAGAGATGCATAAAAATGTGTTGGAGATTTTTCGTTAGAATAAATATTGTGTATTAGTCTATTTAAACCAGTCTTTCTCAAAGTGGGCGATAACGCCCCCTTGTGGGCGTTTGAGACCTAGAGGGGGCGTTAAAGGGCCCAGAAAAAAATGGGGGGCGTTGACGTGGGTTAAGAGGGCGATGGTAGATTTGTAATTTCATTTACTTTATATTTTAAATTTTACTAAAATAAAAACCTACCTACTACACAATAACGAATAATTAGTTTATATTTCTACCCTGTATGACGGTATAAAACTTAAAATACTTAACATAGATTTCATAGTTTCTGTTAAATAACGCTATTGAAGCAATCCGGTAGCAATTGTTCTGTACCATTAAAATTTATTATTTACATCTAATACATTTTGTATATTATACAATTAAATAATCTTTAGGGGGCAAATTGTGTCAAATTGTGTCTTAAGGGGGCGATGGTTTAAAAAAGCTTGAGAAACATTGAAATAATAATAATAATAATAATAATAATAATAATAATAATAATAATAATAATAATAATAATAATAATATATATATGATAAGGACTTTTTTTGTTTTTCACCTCTGATTTCTTTATAAGTGACATAATATTTTCTACACAATTTGACTACGAATCAGATTTATTTAAGCCGTAAATTTGTGAATACCTTAAATAAATCTGATTCATAGTCAAGTTATGTAGAAAATATAATAATTATATTACTATTATTATTATTATTATTATTATTATTATTATTATTATTATTATTATTATTATTATTATTACTTTTTATATTATTATTATCATTATTATTACCTTTTTATTTATTATTATTATTAAATTAAGTAGAGAAATGACGATAATTGTAAAATATAAATTAATGAATTCTAGTAATATTAATTTATATTTCTCACGATAAGGCTATCAACTCAATTATATGTATTATTTCGATGAACTGGAGGAGAACTGCTAATTTTTAATCCTTATCTCAATGCGTATTATATGCTTATATGTATACTTCTAACTATCGCTATTTTCCTTTCTCCGTGTCAACGAACACATTCAGTTAACAGTCAGATTCCTGTTCCATTTACTAGCAAGTTCTCTATGGCGAAACGCTACGAGATTTGTCAGAGAATTGTATGGGATTTCTTTTCCAGGTAGAATCGTGTGCTGCGTCGTTCGTATTTATTATTATTTTTATTATTATGGGCAGCTCGTGGTAAATGTGACTCATTCTGTATTTTTTTGAAATGTTTTTCCAGTTAATTTAATTATTGATTTTAATTATTCAGTATAATTAATTATTGATTAGAAAGTGGAACTTAATTAATTTTGTTTTATTTATAGATTTACATAGAAATCGTTTATAATACTTTAAAATAAATTACTTTTCATTCTGGATTATTTGCTAAATTTCGTGACCTTTAAATAATCGATAATAATTATTTGATTGTTTTAATGATATCTCTTTGATTTCTATTGAATTATTTAAGTTAATTTAAATAGAATTAATTCATTAAATTTATTAATCCTTCAAAGCATCCAATATGTTACCCTGGAAATATTATTGCTTATTGCTATAATAATAATAATAATAATAATAATAATAATAATAATAATAATGATAATAACAATAATAATAATACTAATAATAATAATAATAAAATTTAATAATAATAATAATAATAATAATAATAATAGTAATAATAATAATAATAATAATAATAATAATTTTAATAATTTTAATAATCGCTAATAATAATAAAGCATTGATAAAAATTTATGAAAATATTTAATTGCCATTAATTAATGCGGATGCAATCACGTGACACATTCCACGGAAAATCCAAGTCTAAAATATATAAAAACATGGAATTTAAATATTTACGCATCATATATATGTTAGGATTTCCGGGTTCAGAATGCGGTTCCCATATAAAAATAAACAATATTTTAAAACATTAACAAAGCAAAAAAATAATAAAAATAGTATTTTAATAATAATAATAATAATAATAATAATAATAATAATAATAATAATAATAATAATAATAATAATAATAATAATAATAATAATAATAATAATAATAATAATAATAATAATAATAATAATAATAATAAAAATAATAAAAATAATAATAATAATAATAATAATAATAATAATAATAACAATTATAATTATAATAATAATATTTTAAACTAAGAAAATAAACATGATATAAATCTTGTTGATCAATTTCAAAAAAGATCTCCCATAGAATTCCCTCAACGTCAATTGTGTATTTAATGATTCTGGATAATTGGTCAACAAATTAGCCCCATAAATTATTTTATTTCAATTTTTTTGTAAACAGCAATTCCAATCAAAACAAATTCCACATTAAAATGATCGATTAACATTTAATGTGCAAACAATTATTAAGTTAATAGTATAATTTCAATAAAATGTCTATTGTGAACGTCTACTGTGAATGCCTAATAGATCACTCATAAAACCACATTATCATTGATTGAGAAAATTTGATATTCCAATTTGAATAGGATTTTATTTGTTGAAATTTTTTCCCGATTAAAATAACACTAAAACATTATAATATTATATTGATTAATTTATAATTTATGTAATTTTAATTTTTACAAATTTTATAATTAAATTTTCATTTTTTTGTTTTGTACGCTTTTGTTCTTAAGTTCACGTAATTTTATTTTTAGTTATAATAATTTTTTAACTAGATCGCAATATTTTATTACCCAATGCAGAATTGTTGTCATTATTCAATTCAGGAGGTATGTTTAAGGTTTATTGAGACCATTTATTCACAACATTCCACCAGTGAAGATATACTTTGCATCATTAGTAACATTATCAAAAACGTTATCAGTCCTTAGTGGGAGGGGGGTAAATTAGTGATTGAAGTATATTACAAAGGAATTTGATTGTAATCCTGCATATTCCGTACAAAGGTGCATTCAACTAAAAGTACGCGAATTTATTCGTTTTTTTTCCTGTTAAAGTTGCTTTCAAATTTTCAACATTTAAGAATGCCCACAGTATATTATCGTACTAATCCAAATCTGAGCTTCATTTTTTTTCGAATCGACAGTTCAGTTATGAAAATGGATCGAATAATATGAACAGCCGATAGTGCTGGCCATGCCATTTCCAAAAAATTTTAGGATTGGGTGCGCTACTAATTGACCTTTATAAGGGGTAACTTTCCTTTAATTTTAAGCTTATAGAGATGGTTCTATAATATGCTATTCCTTACACACGATGTTACCCACTTTTAAGAAAGAAATCATTACGGATTTTATCGTAAAATATCATCGCAACAAAATTGCAATTAATTTTTATTTTATCCTGTCAACTGATTTGATAATAATGATAAATATCATTATTAATATCAGAATTTCGACATTTATCATTCTAATTAATCGCCTGTTGCTCATCAGTTAGGAAATGTACGTGGCCGATCTTGCGGATAATGCCAGGGCAGGGGCACCTGTCCGCAGCAAAGGAAATATCGCTTTTATGAATATGTATCAAGTCGACATTTTCAATAATTCATCAGAGATTCTCCCGGTAATAAATCTATTATTAGAGTCCTACTTTACCTTTTCGGTTCCGGCCACAGTCCCGGTCTCAGTTCCGTTGACGCGTAAATACACTTTTATAAAAACTATCTACTATTGGTAAACTCTTATTATGAAAAATCTTTTTAAAAACTAATTTAATAAATCGAATAAATACAATTATCTGAATGTCTTATGAGATGACTACCAGGATATTAATAGAAGGAAATAGGGAAGTTGCCGTATTTAGATTGTCACGTCAACTATGAATATTGTCATAGCAGCAAATAAGTAAATTTTCGCTTTTAAGAAGAATAAATAAAGTTGATCGTTATATGAAATAAAGCAATTACAGTTCTGTGATAGCCTTTTATGTTCTGGGACAAATTTGCCAAAAGTTTTCCAAACAAAAAATTCGGCTAATTTCTTGAATATTTCTGACATATTTGGGAAATTATTTCACATGGACGAGGTATTTCTAGTAAGCACAAATTACAAGCATGGGCTAATTGTGTCTCTGAGCATTGAATACCCCACTTCTTGATTTTATTGATTGCCTACCATGTCAACCGTTGTAGGACACGAATTACCATGGCAACTATAAAGCGGATCAAATATAGTTCTATTCAAATCATTGAAAAATGTTCGGATTTTTTAATAGAAATATATAGGCAAAATATGTTTTATTTTCTGACATTTTTGGTTTTTTAAATTTTATCATTTCCATAAACACAAGTTTTAATAAATATTCCAAAATATCAAATAGAAATCAAACTGATTTTCATATCCACCATAAAAATTATAAAATTAAATTTATTTTATGCCTCCTTAATATTAAAAGCCGGTTCTTACGGACAATAAGAGCTACGCCAGCCGGTAAGAACTGGTAGGAAAGCATCCTTATGTAATTGACACATAAAGTTAACATATATCTTCGTGCTATAATATTTTACAAATTCCAAATATTTATTTTGCAAAACAATTTCACAAAAATTGCATGTAAATAACACTTCTAATTAGCCTTCTTCAATTGACTTCAATTTACAATATCCAATCCAAATGTGTTTGCTTTTGCTTAGTATGAACATCTTTAATGTTTTATTGTATTTTCACTGTTCGCCACAATATAGACATAGTACTCTTTTTAGGGGTGTTTTGTTTTGTTTATTTTATTATAATTAATTAAAATTATTAATAATTTTAACATTAATATTAAACTTTAAAAATTAATATTTAATAAAATTTATTAAAATTTAAATGACAAGTGAAATAAAAAATTTAAAAAATTTTAATAAAATTTACTAAAATTATGCAAACTTTTAAATTCCGACTTTGAACTTATTTAAAATATTTTATTCATTTTGAAATAAATTTATTTCTAAAAATGTGATTAAAACATTCATAGAATATTAGTATCAAATTTTTATTTCATTAATTTCATTTAAATTTTTATTCAAGTTTTTACTTCAGTGACCTTTTTTTATTTTGATCACAATACCGAATGTCTTCACGTGTTAATTAAGGTGCACATTAAGATGGGTTATTTCCAATACTCCCCCGCTCCCACCCCCTTCAGCGCCACCTCATTTCTACTGTAAATTTGATGACGATTATCGAAATATAGTGAAACAAAACCATAATTATGATTTCATGCAATTGCGAGTAAAACTTCTGGGAAATATTTTTTCAGAAAATATATTAACTAAAACATCAAATATAAAATCAAACAATTTTTCATTTCTTTTCAAATCAAAATTTCATCAAAAATTCTGCAAAGAAATCAATTGAAAACTTTACGTAAATTAAAATAATTTGATTTATAAGACGTTTCATTAGCCACTTGTCGAATATCGTAAAAAAAACAAAATATTTTTTTATTAATATTTATCACCACAGTAAACTTTTAGTAATTTTAGACAGTATTTTAATTTTTATAATTATTTAAATTAATAATTGACTATTTCTTTTATACAATAACCATTAAAGTCAATCGAAAATTCAAATATAATTAAAAAAGAAATTATTATTTAATAATAATAGTAATAATAATAATAATAATAATAATAATAATAATAAATATAAAAATAATTCTATAGTTGGGAATGTGTTTATAATAATTTAGTTTTCTATTTTGTCTGGTTCTTCCTAATTATTAAATTTACAATAATTTTTTTAGATGTTTCAATTATTGTTATTATCATTTATAAAATTTTAATTAGTTTTATTTTGACGAAGAGTTTATTTCTATCTATATGGTTAGGTTTTTGAACTTGCTATTTCTTTTTATGAATATTTTTACGTTTAATTTTAAAATACATTTGATGCTATTATAATATAAATTTTAATATAATAATTATATTAAAATTTCATAGATGTTAAAAATATTTAAATTAAAAAAAAACTTTTTTGAGAACTTTATAGGCAAAGCAAAAATCAATAGTTTACTTATTTTCAGTGTTGTTTCAATGAAGTTATTAAGTAAATCTAACAAAGTTTTGTATCCGTTTTAAAGTTTCAACGATAAAAAATATAACAAAATATCAAAAATTCATTCTTGATCGATATCTGTTATTTAGTGTGGGACAGATGACTGCTTATAAAAATGTCAAAACAATGTTTAAATTAATTAAAATTTATTATAAAAGCATCGTATTTGACAACCAGTTTTAAAAGAGTTGTATTAACATAATTTCAGCAAATTTATTAATCATGATGTTGATTTACACACTTATATCAAGAATTTGTTACTCAATTGAACTAAGTGTAATGAATATCACTCACGGAGATTTAAGAGTACCGTTATTGTGAAATGCCCTTAAGCGAGTAGCCGTATTTACGAAGTGTTACTGTGATTAAATATCCTCCTGTTGATTTAAACTCAACCTAATTTATTTAATTTGTTTTACTATTCGTTAAAATCCATATAACAAACACAAGTATTTGCAAGAAATATTATAAATTTGTTATTGCATTCATAAATATATAATTTATATTTTGAGAATCTTTTCTACAAATTTCAGTAATAATATTTGAAACTCTAACAATATAACTATTGCTTCAATACATGTAGAATAAAACGGAAGAACATATTTTTGTGGAAAATTTCAATTATTACAACAGGAAACCTCCGAGATTATTTTTGACCATTTTAGGCGTGGCAGAGTGCCAATTTGTTCTGCAGTAATTTCACATCGAACGAACAGAAATTTTGTAGTCGAGACAAGAACCATTATATTTTTTTTGTTTTAATAATACTTTATTGAATTTGCCAATAGACGTACCAGAGCATTGTCGTCACAATAGAGATAATTTAATCGAATTCTGCACATATTTCTCTGAATTATTTATGCCCATTCCATACAGAATCCATATTCATATCCAATAGACAAATGGATGAAAAAAATAAAAATTCTGCCCGACAAAATTATTAATCCATCGTCGAGTAAGGACTGAAAAACGACAGAAAACAACCAACCGTAATAAATAAAAGTAATAAAAGTTAAATTTAAACATAAATCTCAGAGATGTCTCGAAATTTATTGAATTTGTGCACGAAATATAAAAGATAAATTTTATAATTTTTATTCGACATTAGAGATTTTAAGATAATGCCATTAATAATTTTTGAGGTTGACGTTTTATACATCAGGAATTATTACTAATTAAGCAGCGGTTTTAAGTGGGCTTTTATGCAACGCAATCTAGATGGTAAAGGGTCTGCAATCTCCAATACAAACTACTTTAAAGACTAGGAAGTAAATATTTAACAAAACCCCAAACAAAGTCATTTTGGGAGCAAATCCACTTTAACCCAATGAGTCCAGGTCATGGTTAAACCCACAGTTTTTTTTTTACTTGTATATGATTCAGTCATGAGGCTGTAAACACCCTATTTTCCGGAAATAATGCTGGGACTCAAAGGATTAAATTGACAATTGTTTTCTTCAAAAGAATGTTAGTAAGGCAAATTTTGTATCTTTTGAAAATATATTTTGTTTATTATTTCAATGGTTGTAAATATTGGTAGAAAAGTTCAATAAAACAATATAGAAATAAATATTAAAGAATTTACCAGCTGATTTTCCATTTCTAAGTTTTCTTTACTGATTTTTTATTGCATCAATTAAATCATAAGCAAATTATATTATTTCACAATGTAAATAAAACAAGTTTATTAATCAATTAAAAAGTGCAATGTATGACTGGGGTTAGAATTTTGAGTAAAATGAAACCAGAATTATAAATAGAAAAAGTCTCCCTTACAACTGAGGACTTATTTGAATTTCGAACAGTGAAAATGCAAATAATATCAACGCTATTTGCTAATTTATATCAAATATAAAATCTTTGTTTCAATATTTGGTATTAAATGAATTACAGAAATTTAAATAAACAAATTGTTCTGTGACATTAAAATTTTTTTTGACTGAATCAGTAATGATAACGATGTTTAATTGATAAAATATTACGATAAAATATCAATAAAACATAATATATGATTACTGATTCGTAGTTAAAAAAACTTTTTTTAATGTCATTAAAAAATAAAAAGAAATCAGAGATGAAAACCAAAAGAAGTTTCTTAAATAAATTGTGTTGTGCATTTGTATTATTAATCTTCACTAACAGCTATTTTGGTATTTCAAACAATGCAGTGACAAGGAGATTGCTAACATGATGTATATCAAGGATTGAGTGCAAGTATGACAAATCTCGTTCATTTTTGAAAGTAATTTCAATAGATTAATTCAATATTAATAAATATGTTGAACTTCACAAATAATGAAGGATAAAATGTTGAAAACTGTTTATATTATGTAGTTTTTGTCCACGGTCCGATAAATTCTCTTTTTAGAGTGGAAGAAATAAAACAAATGCTCTGATTGGCTACTGTTGCAAGGTCATTCAAAGTTAATTCAATTGTAGAACGATTTGCCCATCATGAAGAAGATTATTTTATAAGAATCATTGTGGAACTGAACAGTAAAATGAAATCTTTAAATCGGAAGATAATAAAAATAGTTTTACCTTGACTAAATCGAATACAGTAAAAAACAAAATTTTTTTTACTTCCATTCAATTGAAATGTTTCTAACTAGTTTGACCACAATTTATTACTGAACAAAAAAATGAACACAGATTAGTCAGTCTTTTCATATTCATATGACCAAAAAACATATAGAGAAACCACCTAAAGTCAAAGCACCGATGGTCAAACCCCTGCGTACCGGCCAACTGATATCAACCCATAAATACTTACATGAAAGCTGTTAGCATAAGTTCGATAAGATAACTTATGTATTTCTTTACTGATAAAAGAACACAAACATCTTCACTTACAAATTTTGCGGAAATATAAATTTGAAATAATGAAAGTATTTAAGGGTTAAGGATTTTGTAATAACCAATAATTGCCAATTAAATTACTTCAAGTAAAATTGTGAATTAAAAAATAATTTGCTGTGGTTATGTAATTGAGTACAGATAAGATACACAATAAGAGTGAAAATCAATTAAAAATACTGTAAATTAATTTAAATTCAAAAACCTAATTAATTACAAAAAATTTTTATTAAAAAAATCAAAAAAAAAATTAAAGTAAATTAATTCAAATTTTGTTGGCAAACATAAATCATCTCAACAGAAAAACAAAATAATGGGGCTTGACAAGCGTTAAAATTTATATTTTATTATGACTGAAGATAGTAATAAAAGCTGATGGATATGGTTAATTTTGAGGTAAATTAAGATAAAATTTTAATAGTGGTAGAAAAAAAAATGTTCATACAAGGAGATTTAAACAGAACATCAACTAATTCAAATTAATACTGCCTATCCGATTTACAAGTGTTTTATATTAAAATATAAGTTGGTAGCACTCCTTAAGAATAATTGCTCATAAAAGCAGTAACATAGCTAATGTCTGTATCGCCAGGGCGTCCTTTAACTTTACCACCCGCATACAATTATCTAACATAAAATTTGACCTTCTTAAAAATCTTTAATTTAATACTTTAAATTAAAAACTTTAGAAAATAAAATAAAATAATTTAACTTTACTTAATCTTTTTGAAAGAAAAGCCAATTTCAATGCTAATTTCTGGAAAGCAGAATTTTCTCAAACAGTAGTTATGAACTCCAAAGGATTATTCATTATTTTATTAAATATTTATAATTATTTAAATGTTTATAAATTAATTTCACTATATTTCTTTTTGAAAATTTGGTGTAACTTAGACTTTTACCAATTCTAAGAAACTGGACAAATTTTCGAGTTAGCATTTTGTTAGCCGACTGTGACATAAAATTTGCATTTGTTAAATTTGTATTTTTGTTTTCACATATTCAATTTAGTTCCTAGCTATTTGTAAATATATATTTTTAGGGTTTTTAGTTTAAAAGCCACTAGCTTCCATAGCTGTGTGAACAAATAATTTATATTGTTGGTTGTTGGAAAGAAATCGCAAAGTCAAATTGTGACTTTTTGTTTTGAATAATGAAAGGTGATGTCAGATTGTGATAGAGTGGTCTTACAAATTGTTGTAAACCTGACAAATTACAAACTTTCAAATTATTAAACAATTTAAATTTTCATTTTTCTATTTATCAACCGTGTTTTAATCACCAGCTTAACTTGTCTCAAACTTATTGCTCTTATCTTGTTTATATATTATTATCGGGAGTTAAGGAAAAAAAATCCTAAAATATATAACAAGTTTCGAAAGGAAAATTTTATCAGGGAGACGAAATTTCCTGATAACTAACTTTTGAATAACGATAAACTTTCCAAATTGAAAAGTTTCACATATTATTTAACAAAAAATTTGTTTTTTTCTTTTATTTTGCTAAATATCTAATTCAGTTTTCCTATTAATTTATGTTTAAAAAACCCTAGAAAATAAACGCGAGATTTATAGAATTTTTTTCTTATAATTCCAAGAAGTTCGACAAATGAAAACGAAGAAAGAAAATAAGCTGTTGCCAATTATTACTGACATTTCAGTTACTCTTTCTAACAATAATGTAAAAATTTATCTAGATTAGGATTTTTTTAGCATTAGATTATATTAAATGACTAAACAAATATAAATTATTTTTATACGAAGTAATATAAAGATTTTGTAATGTTTACCAAACATCAAGTGCAATTTCCACCATTTAATAAATAATGTTTGGTTTATTATTTCAAATCATTTCCAAATTCAATCTGTCATAAGCAGAAAAATATGTTTATATCAAAGTACACTGAGATACATTCTATATAGTATAAGTATCTATTAAAATCAACTTAGTGAATATTAAACAAAAAATCATGCAGACTTCAGTCATTTATGAGATGGCTTCAAAATAAGTTTTTTTTGAAGTGATTTTTAAGACTTGTATTTTTATTTCTAAAATTAATTATTATGAATATTCAGAAATTTATTAATTTTATTCTTAGAAATTATTCAATATAAAGTGAGTTAACTTTCTTTTGAAGTAATAAAACAAATCTATTTCCATAAATATTTATTTTAATCAAACATTTTGGAACAAATCTGCAAATTAGTTCATCAAATTCCTATAATCTTTTTTTCTCAGCTCACTATCTAGTGCTTCCTTCAGAACATCAAATATGCATTTAAAAGACATGGAACTGAACCCAACTGCCCTTGTTATGGTCCTCCTTATGTTGAATTTGATTGATAAGAAATTGATTTTATTGAAAAAATTGACGTATAAATAAATCTTACAAAAATAACCTTCGTAAAATAGAAGGGTTTTGACAGAAATGCCTGAATTGCTTAAGAAATATAAAAATTATAAAATTTCAACTTTAAAATAAATCTTAAGACATCCTCATTTACAAGAAAACTCAGAGAGGAATCAGAATTTAATTTTTTACTCACCATCTTGTTTCTTTAAAAATGTCTGATTAAGTTATTATTATAAGAGCGTATCTCAACGCATCTATACTACATACTGGAAGTTTGCATAGATTTTTATTATGTGTTGTGTTTTGTGCGGTATTTAATTTTTCTATCACTTTAAAAAATTTTTCACTGAACTTAGAAAGAATAACATCTAAGTAAGTTTGTATGTTTCTATATTATAATGTTATTAATTTTTCTTATGTTATAGGTGTATATCAGTGCAGTTTAGTGTAGTACTTGTGGACAGATAATTTTGAGATTTTGACTATTTTTTATTCAACTACAAAAAACCTTATGGAAATACAACTTAAAAATTGTCGGTTTATAAAAAAATTTAAATTGTAAATGGCTTATATATTTTTGGGACTTTTAAATAATGAACAGTCATTATTTATGGTACTCTTTACAATTAGCTTTAGATATCATTGAGTTATAGAAAAGCAGAGTTCCTTGATGAAAATTCAGATTTTCTTTCAAGAAAATTACCAAAATAGTCAACCAGATTGAAAAAATCCTGTTAATAAAGGGAAAAGGCAGCTAAAATTTGCAAAAACATTACTAGTGAAAAATAAATATTACTTTATTTTTCAACTACTATGCTATAACATATTTTTGAAAAGAAGAAAAAAATAAATCAAAGTAAAAATTACATTTAAAGAATAAAATTTTTTAGTTAATTATTGAAATTTAAAAGGCTATTTGGATAATAGTTATTTATTGTCCAATCAAAACAGTTTAATAAGTTGTTGGGAGATATTGATTGATATTCAAATAAACCAGAAGTGATAAATATTCAGAAAATTCAATTTACAATTTTATTAAAAATAAAAAATAATTCTAATTACAAACATAAATTTAATCACAGCAATGATTATTATTTTAAAATACCAAGTAAATTCTACTGACAAAATATGGGGGTAAATTAAATAATAAATTATAAGAAAACGATTTAATAATGATAATAAAATAACCATTAATTTTAAAAAATTTCTTAATGAAATGATAATTATAAGTTATCGAATATTGAATATTGTAAATAAAAAATAATTTCTTTTTTTACAAAAATTTTTATTTCTAAAAATTCAATTAATTCAAACAAAAAATATTTGATTATAATTTATTTATAATATGCACGTCCATTAAATGTAATTAAATAATTATGCATCGATTAGATAAGTTATAATTATATATATAATTTATATATTTTTTCCTTCTTTGACTTTCGTTTTGTTTCTTTCTAATTGCAAACTCCAATTTGATTAATTCAAACAAAATTTTTCCAATTATAATTCTTAAGTTTGAATGCCAATTCAAAATTTGAGTAAATGACAACTTATTTTATCATATCAAATTATATTCTGTCTACAAATTTTTATTAGATAAAATCACTGTGCAAATTCATCCATGGATTATTTTGTTTAATTGAATAAAAAAGATTTACATTATTCATTTTATTTGAAAAAATAAATTTAGAATTTCAATATTTCACTTCAAAACAAAACCTTACCAATTAAATGAGGTTCATAATTATTTTTTAATTTCAACCTTTTTTTTCTAATCTGTACCTCTCATCCATTTCCAGTTTATTTTGCACATTACGCTCTTAATATTTGGAAGTGCATTTAGGATAATAATTTATGTACAATTCAATAAATATAATGAAAAGGGCAACTCAGTAAAACAAATTTGATTTTGTTATAAATGTGTTTAATATATATTATATATGCTTACGTTGACATTCATATGAAATTATATAAACTTCTATGTCTAATTATTTTAATTATAGACAGTTAGGAGACTTTTTAAAAACTGTTGTTTATATTTAAATGCAGATTTTATAATAGTACCTTACTTTATTATATTATAATAATCAGTTTAAATATATCTATCGTTCTTGAAAATTACCAATAATATGGATAAAATACATTTCATATGTGTTAAGTAGTACTAAAGGTTGAGAATCATTAATACAAACCAAAAAATTTTATATTGCCTTGATGATGAAAACCTATATTATATACTTTACAACTTTATTGCGAATGTTTAAATAATTAATGCATGAATACTGTTAAATTTAAAATTCAAAATTTTGCGCCTGTGTGCGCTTTCTAGTTTTTAGGTATCGCGCCTGTGTGCGCAATTTGATTGTGTCGCGCCTGTGTGCGCTTTCTAGTTGTTAGGTATCGCGTCTGTGTGCACAATTTGATTGTGTCGCGTCTGTGTGCGCTTTCTAGTTTTTAGGTATCGCGTCTGTGTGCTTAATTTGGAATTTAACGTTATTTATTTGGAAAACGTTGTATTTTCTGAAAGTGTTTTTGTTTGATCGATTATATTTTAAATTTGTTTGATCGTGTTAAAAATGTATTAAAATTTGTGGAATTTGTTAATTTGAATTAAAATAAACTTCATTTTTTCTTACTGATATAAATGAAAATGTCTACTGAAATTGTTATGTCGCCGAATTATTTTGAAGCATATTGAGAAATAAATATATGACAAAAATAGAGATTCGTACCCTTCATATATTACAGAAAGAGACACATTGATCGATGTGACTAAGGAAGTTCCTTTAGAAGTTTTGTGCTGATTTAAATGAGGCTTGTACAAATGTTTATATGCTGTTTATGAAAATGAATTATTTGAAAAGAACGGCCAATGGATTTTTTGTTGTCTGGATTCCAGATGTTATTGGCAAAACTTTTACAGATTATTTGATGAAAGTTCTAACAGAACGATGCTACAGTTTTATTACACCCAACAATGAAGTAATGTCAACGAGGTAGCCAACTGTTTTTGTGAAGTGCATAGGACCGCATAAAAAATATTCGAAAACTTCACGAGTAGCTACAAAAAATTCTTTTTCATATACTTCAAAAATCGTATAGGAAAATTCATACCAAACAAAACCCCACAAAAAAAGGTATAATTGGGATTTTAGGATATCTTGTTAATTATATTAATGCTAATAAAAATGAAGAAAATACTAATAAAAACGTGTGCGTATTTTTTTAATAAGTAGTAAGCGTAAGAAAAATCGAAAATCTCAAGGTCACGAAATTTAAAGTGCAAAATGAACGTGAAAAGCATTTTCTGATTATTCTGATCAACAAGAAGATTATATATCATTTTGGGAAATTTACCCTACTGATATAACAAAATGAATTCAGAAACAGTTTCTGCAAATGAAAAAACTATTCTCGAAAAACAAACCTTGATCTTATAGATATTTTGACCACAATCTTTATTTTCAATAAAAATGGCCAACGCCATTTTATACAATTATGAGTTTTGAGTCAGAAGAAAATTGAGATTAGAAATCATGAATTATTATTTATAGATAATATTTATAAACAATATATTAATTTTTAAATAATCAAGTAATAATATCCAATCGAACATATATTATACTGCAATATATTTCGACAGATTCACTGTTCATCATCAGGTAGAATTGAAATTACAAGTACTTAAATTTCTTTTTCAAACAAACTTATTCATTAATTTTTAAATAAATATAAACTTCCGTAAATTATTAAATTTTTTAAAATTATATTATAAAAATTATAGAAAACACGATTTTTGTGTTTGTTTTGCTGTTTTTGAAGTGATAACCGATGAAAATAAATGTAAAATGATATTATGTATGAATGTAGAACATATTTTTCAAAATTTAATAACATCTTATTTATTAGACGCAATCAAATTCAAATCTTCTTCTAACATTTATTTATCACAAAATACAAATTCAAAATTTCTCTCAAAATCTGAAAATTTAAACAACTGAGGCGTGGTAATTATTAATATTGATCACCAATATAATAAATTTAATATAATTTACTTTAATATGATATAATTTAATATAAATTTTAATATACAATTTTAACACAAATAGTTTTTCAACTAGCTGATGACATTTATAACATTTAAACTATATTATTTTTAAAGTTTTAGAAATTACATAATTAAAATTGAAATTTTTATAATATTTTATAATTTAAAAAATTTTTTGTTTTTTAATAAAATACTTAAACCATTGCCATTGTTATATGTGTGTTATAAATAATAATAATAAAAATAATTATAAAATGGTAAATCGATAATTTGAAATAAAAAAATATTATTTCATTATATTAGAATAGAAATAAGATTGTTTGTATTATACAATTTGCAATATATTAATTTCTTCAATAAATTTGCCGCTTATGCATTTGTTGTTGTGAAATCATGAAAATGGGTTCAAAAATTGCACATTTATATCGATTTTCACCAATGACTAAAATTTCATTTAATATTTTTTTCTGTCTAGACATTAATTCGCAATATTTTTATATATTGTTTGCATGAATTCAGAATATTATTAAGATGTTTTTTCATACTCTTCAAGTCAAATGACAGTTTTTGCTCAATTTTTTCTGCGGCTTTTTTAATTTTTTTTATTATTTTTTTTCTATTAATTGATTAGTAAAAATAAGAATAAAAGTAATAAAAATTATTATTATTATTATTATTATTATTATTATTATTATTATTTTTATTATTATTATTATTATTATTATTATTATTATTATTATTATTATTATTATTATTATTATTATTATTATTATTATTATTATTATTATTATTATTATTATTATAATTATTATTATTATAATTATTTATAAATTCGTCAATATGTAAAATTCGGAATATGTCCTTAAAATTACCGCGTTTCTGATTTAACGAATTTATTCAATCTAATTTCCTCAATAAAACAACGACAATTTGTACAAAAAAATCATTCGAGTGAATTAAAACAAATGATTTGCCTTTTTTTACAGATCTCTACTGATTGTTTTCCATTCGAAATAACTCAGTATTCAATTGATTTGGTATGCAAATTCTCATTTCATTTTATGGAAAATTTAATTTAATTTTTATCTCAAATCCTTTTTTATCTATTTTAATACAAAGTGGTTTCTCATTTTCTAGCCATATCTTTCAATTTTATCATCTGTGAATGCACTTATTATTCTCTTTTCTTTGTAGATAAGATTTTATGGTGGAACATTTACAGATTTTGTTTCATTTCTGCTTTATTATTATCGTTGCCGCTTTATTAAGCCCATTATTGTTTTAATGTAACTGCAAAGAAATTATTACATTCACATTTTCATTGAGGACTTAGAAGCCTGAAACGAGAATGTAATTGATAATATCTCTATATTCCACAAAATCCTTAACATTACCCCTTTCCAATTGGGTTATTTTCAAACGTAAATCGTCACATTTTACCTGTAAGGCTCACATTTCATATATATCAAAAATATTGTTTATTATTAAATATATAAATAAATCAAATGGTGTTATAAAAAATTAATAAATTTGATTATTAAATTTAATGTCAAATGTATTTCATTTAAAATGTTTTTTTTGTTTAAAAACAAATTTATTTATTAATAAAATATACATTTAAAAAATTAATAAGTAATTTAATTTGTAATTTTCAATAAAAATTTTAATTTTGATTGAATCTAGTTTTTACTTATTTATAATAATCAACTTTAAAAACTGTAACAAAACTCTTTAATAAACTATTTTATGAATATTTATTATTATTATTATTATTATTATTATTATTATTAAAACAATCACAAAACATTTGCATTGAATTAATAAATAAAATAAAGCACCAATCTAACATATATATTATACTACAATATATTTCGTTAGACTCACCGTTATCGTCAGGTAGATATAAGCTTGAAACTATTTAGAATAAATTACTTTTATTTAAACAAATTTCTTCTTTTATATTCTAAAAATATTCTATTAAAAATGACTTTAACAAAATTTAATTATAACAAAATAATTAAAAATTTTTAACAAAACTATTTTACATTTATTTTCATCCTGCATCACAAAAATGCGTTTACCAACATCAATCAATTCGCTAAGTCGACCGTGATTGAGAACTTGAGAGCGGAAAGGACGGGCAGTCATGCCTATGTATCTGACATTGCACCCATGACATATATATTTATAACCAAGGTCCGACCAAAATCTAAGTAGGACTTGAAATCCACTTATAAACACAAAATTCAAAACATTATTATTATTTTTATGATTATTATTATTATTATTATTATTATTATTATTATTATTATTATTATTATTATTATTATTATTATTATTATTTTTATTTTTATTATTAAATTTATTATTATTATTATTTTTATTATTATTATTATTATTATTATTATTATAATTATTATTATTATCAATATTATTATTTTTATTTTTACTATCAGTGTTTCATTTCGTTTGCAATTGATAAGTTTTAAAATCATTTTTAAAATTTATACAAAATTACAAATCATTATTATTAAGTCGGAAAAGAGTTTATTAAAACAAATTAAATTAATATTTTCCAACTGAATTAGTTTGGTTTTGTTGCTTTTGTTCAGTACTGAAAAGTGATAGGTTGATGCAAATTTTTATCACAAAAGAACTTTGTTTTGCGTGATTGTTATAAAATTAATAAAAATAAATTCTTTTCTTGCCATTTGTCAATGGCAACGAATTTTGCAGGAAAATGTTTATAATTTTAAAATTAAAATGTAATTGATGAACTTGGGCGTTTCTCTTAGACAACTGTTTTGTTAATTTCTTCATTGTTCTTCTTCTTCGTTTAGGGTTGGGTTTTCTAGAAAGGAATTTTATATCAAATTTCAAACAATATTTTAATAAATAAAAAATTAATTTTACCGATATTAAATTTTATATTTAAGTTGTTTTAATTTTTTATTTGTTTTAATCATTCGTGCCTATCAATAACTTTTGTGTAAGTTAAAAACATTTTCAAAAAATAAATGAGATTATTTGTTTATTGCAACCAAAACAATTACAATAAATATATATAAGGAGGATCTTTTAAGGTCCTTTTAAGGAATTTTCACGAGGGACAGAGTTGTATTGAAATTAGCTGGAAAGAATAAATTCAAACAAGTACGCTGAAATCGAATGTCAATTTTATCTTTCCATCACACGATTTTCCATTAAATTTCTCATTGAATTCTTACACAAGGAATGTACCGAAGCCTTAAATGTTGGTTTAAAAATCATTAAAAATCTTTAGCGATAAAGCATTTAAAAAACAATGAGAAAAAACAAAAGAAATCAATCTTTGTAATGATATAATTTTACACACTTAATTAAAACAAATGCTTATTCCTGAAATTTTTATATAAAGAAATACCGGTAAAATATGTTAAAAATTGAAATTTTGTTTTAATTAAATTTTATATGTAAATTAATTTTTATAAATATAAAATATATAATTTATTTTTAAATTCTTTTTGTATAAATAATTACATAGTATGCAATACTTATTATACAATACTTATTATTATTATTATTATTAATATTTTAATATACAATTAGTATATGTTAAACATTTATTCTTTTCCGCTCGAGAAAGGGAGAAAGAAAAGAGGACCTTTATTCTTTGGGGGATAGATAATAATGATGATAAAAAGAATACTTATTATTCAAACTAATAGTAGGGAAATTTGTTTTGCTTAACAGATTTCCCGTAAATAATTTTCCGACCTCTCCTATATTTGCAACCAAAATCAAGGGAAGAATAAATTACATTTTCTAATAGCATCAGAGTAAATAAATAATTGTAATATTTATCTGTTTGTTTTTATTTTGTCGAATATCAGCAAAAATATTAATTCAAAACAAACCTGAATGATGATTAAATTTTAATTATGTTTTGTATTGCAAGCCAAAACTGCTGTGAAAGGATGAGACAAATTGAGTATTTAAATATTTAATAGGATTGGTTAAAACAAATCAAAAATATTACTAATTACTTTTTTGCCCTACACAGGAAATCCTTAATTATCTTAAGAATACAAAAAATAATTTTTAGTACTACTTGAGGTTTTTTTTTGCCAAAATTTATTCGAGTGTTTTTTCGATAAATCCTCAGCGTAAGTAAATAATTACTAACCGAAAATTGTATTAAAACATAAACATAATTACAGAATTTATATTTTTATGAAATTTGTAAATTTTATTTAAAATTTAAAATCTTTATTTTGTTTTAAGAAATATAAATAATTAACAATTGATAAATTAATCTTTTGAAATAATAATAATCATTATTATTAATTTTATCATTATTATTATTATTATTATTATTATTATTATTATTATTATTATTATTATTATTATTATTATTATTATTATTATTATTATTATTATTATTATTATTATTATTATTATTATTATTATTATTATTATTATTATTATTATTATTATTATTATTATTATTATTATTATTATTATTATTATTATTATTATTATTATTATTATTATTATTATTATTATTATTATTATTCAAAAATTGAGATAATAGTATATTAATATCATGTATTGTGCAATGAACATATTTGTTTAAATGATATCTATTTAATAGTGTGCTAAGAAATGTGTAGGATTATTCATGTAATAATTATATTGACACTGACTAGTTTATATTCGGTAAATGAAATAAAGTCCCAAAATTATTTTATTTTACAACTTGGTAAAATTTTCTGTCTTTTTTGGAAGGTCAAAATTTTATCGCATTATTCATATTTACATGAAAAAAAGAATAATTGATCTTTTAGTAACTTTTCAAATTTTATTTGTTGTTTTAATCACTATAATCTTGGTTTTAATTAATTTTATATTGTTAATTTTCAATTATATTTGAGTAATGAGTTATTTCATTAATTTATTAAAACAAAAAATAAAAATCACTATTTAATATGATCACTATTTCAAAAGTATTATTTTTTTGTATTGAATACTTTTTTATTTTTATATTTAATTTTAAATTTAAAATAATAAAAATATTTATGTTGGTACTATTGATAAAAAAAAATCAACAATAAACCAAAAAAATATTTTTATATAAAAATAAATTAAATAAATATTTTTTTATAAAAAAATATATTTATACAATTCGAACATAATAAAAAAATAGAGTTCAAATTAAATGGTTTTCTTTATTGTAATTTAGAGGAGATACAAAAATTCAATTAAAATAAGAGCAGTATTAAACAATTTTTTATTTAATTGGTCGCGGATTTACTAAAAGGCATTTAATATTTTTTTAATATATTTTACAAATAATTTTCTGTAAAATAATTAAAGGATTAATTAATCCTTTATTGTATTATTGTATCTAAAAGGTTATTAAAAGATTATTTTAAATGCAGAATATCAATATTATAAACACCTTTAATTTTAATGAATTATTTGATAAGATATATATATATATATATATATATATATATATAATATATTTAATTACATTTAATAGTCAGATATACCTATTATTTTGGTTTCATTCTTTTTTGTTAATAAATCAGAGCCATGTTTATTTTATTATTATTATTTTTATTATTATTGTTATTATTATTATTATTGTTATTGTTATTATTATTATTATTATTATTATTATTATTATTATTATTATTATTATTATTATTATTATTATTATTATTATTATTATTATTATTATTAATAATAATAATAATAAATAATTAAATAAATTTGGCAACGATTTAATTATAAGATAACGCTAATAAAAAACTCTTAGTACGATATTGAAGGGTCACCTGAAGGGTTTTACCAATGTTAGTGAGCACAATAGAAGCTGTAAAAGTGAAATAGGAATTTCTGATTTTAGAATTTTGTTGAAAAGTTTTAATAATTATTGGGAACGCGTGATATGTGAAGCATTGCTAATAAGGTCATTGGATCCAAAGATTAATGTGCAAAGTGCTGTGACTACGAATGTTTTGAATGTTTTTAAATAGTTTAATGTTAAATCATGTTTGTGTATTGTTTAAAAAAATTTCTTTAAATTTTAATATTATTAAAATAATTTAATTTATAAAATATTACACTTTTTAAAAATTATTATATTTATATAAATAACATTTTAAAATTAGTTAAAAGTATTTAAATATTTTTTAAGTGTTTATTTATTATAAAAAAAATAATTTGTTTAAATTATAAGTTAATTCATAATATTTTTAGTTGGTTTTTTGTACCTGAAGATGACAGTTATGCTGTCAAAACATATCGTACGAAGAGTTTTTTATTGGCGTTATCTTTTAATTCTTATTCTTATTCTTATTCTTATTCTTCTTTTTCTTCTTCTTCTTCTTCTTCTTCTTCTTTTCTTCTTCTTCTTCTTCTTCTTCTTCTTCTTCTTCTTCTTATTATTATTATTATTATTATTATTATTATTATTATTATTATTATTATTATTATTATTATTATTATTATTATTATTATTATTATTATTATTATTATTATTATTATTATTATTATTATTATTATTATTATTATTATTATTATTATTATTATTATTATTATTATTCAAAAATTGAGATAATAGTATATTAATATCATGTATTGTGCAATGAACATATTTGTTTAAATGATATCTATTTAATAGTGTGCTAAGAAATGTGTAGGATTATTCATGTAATAATTATATTGACACTGACTAGTTTATATTCGGTAAATGAAATAAAGTCCCAAAATTATTTTATTTTACAACTTGGTAAAATTTTCTGTCTTTTTTGGAAGGTCAAAATTTTATCGCATTATTCATATTTACATGAAAAAAAGAATAATTGATCTTTTAGTAACTTTTCAAATTTTATTTGTTGTTTTAATCACTATAATCTTGGTTTTAATTAATTTTATATTGTTAATTTTCAATTATATTTGAGTAATGAGTTATTTCATTAATTTATTAAAACAAAAAATAAAAATCACTATTTAATATGATCACTATTTCAAAAGTATTATTTTTTTGTATTGAATACTTTTTTTATTTTTATATTTAATTTTAAATTTAAAATAATAAAAATATTTATGTTGGTACTATTGATAAAAAAAAATCAACAATAAACCAAAAAAATATTTTTATATAAAAATAAATTAAATAAATATTTTTTTATAAAAAAATATATTTATACAATTCGAACATAATAAAAAAATAGAGTTCAAATTAAATGGTTTTCTTTATTGTAATTTAGAGGAGATACAAAAATTCAATTAAAATAAGAGCAGTATTAAACAATTTTTTATTTAATTGGTCGCGGATTTACTAAAAGGCATTTAATATTTTTTTAATATATTTTACAAATAATTTTCTGTAAAATAATTAAAGGATTAATTAATCCTTTATTGTATTATTGTATCTAAAAGGTTATTAAAAGATTATTTTAAATGCAGAATATCAATATTATAAACACCTTTAATTTTAATGAATTATTTGATAAGATATATATATATATATATATATATATATATATATAATATATTTAATTACATTTAATAGTCAGATATACCTATTATTTTGGTTTCATTCTTTTTTGTTAATAAATCAGAGCCATGTTTATTTTATTATTATTATTTTTATTATTATTGTTATTATTATTATTATTGTTATTGTTATTATTATTATTATTATTATTATTATTATTATTATTATTATTATTATTATTATTATTATTATTATTATTATTATTATTATTATTATTAATAATAATAATAATAAATAATTAAATAAATTTGGCAACGATTTAATTATAAGATAACGCTAATAAAAAACTCTTAGTACGATATTGAAGGGTCACCTGAAGGGTTTTACCAATGTTAGTGAGCACAATAGAAGCTGTAAAAGTGAAATAGGAATTTCTGATTTTAGAATTTTGTTGAAAAGTTTTAATAATTATTGGGAACGCGTGATATGTGAAGCATTGCTAATAAGGTCATTGGATCCAAAGATTAATGTGCAAAGTGCTGTGACTACGAATGTTTTGAATGTTTTTAAATAGTTTAATGTTAAATCATGTTTGTGTATTGTTTAAAAAATTTCTTTAAATTTTAATATTATTAAAATAATTTAATTTATAAAATATTACACTTTTTAAAAATTATTATATTTATATAAATAACATTTTAAAATTAGTTAAAAGTATTTAAATATTTTTTAAGTGTTTATTTATTATAAAAAAAATAATTTGTTTAAATTATAAGTTAATTCATAATATTTTTAGTTGGTTTTTTGTACCTGAAGATGACAGTTATGCTGTCAAAACATATCGTACGAAGAGTTTTTTATTGGCGTTATCTTTTAATTCTTATTCTTATTCTTATTCTTATTCTTCTTTTTCTTCTTCTTCTTCTTCTTCTTCTTCTTTTCTTCTTCTTCTTCTTCTTCTTCTTCTTCTTCTTCTTATTATTATTATTATTATTATTATTATTATTATTATTATTATTATTATTATTATTATTATTATTATTATTATTATTATTATTATTATTATTATTATTATTATTATTATTATTATTATTATTTTCCTTATCATTATTATTGTTAATGTTTTTAATATTTTTAAA
This sequence comes from Schmidtea mediterranea, assembly GCA_022537955.1. Classification (NCBI taxonomy): domain Eukaryota; kingdom Metazoa; phylum Platyhelminthes; order Tricladida; family Dugesiidae; genus Schmidtea; species Schmidtea mediterranea. Next base: position 5,409,759 of record CM039682.1, on the reverse strand, counting down.
GATATATTTAAAATAAAAATAGGTAATCTGTTTTTGCAGTGTATATTAAATTAAAAATATTTCATTTTTCAATAATAAAATCTGAATAAGTTTGTATATAATTTTAGTTTTTCGAATTTGCTAAATTTTGGTTTATCACCATCAAGTCAGATTTTTTTCAATTCGAAATGTTATTGTATTTTCTTAAAGAAATATTTGACAATGATAATAATGATAATAATAAAAAATTAAATATTATTGTTTTTCAAGACTTTTCCAAAAATTTTCAATTGACAACAAATCAGAAAGCTAATTTACTTAACCTTCAACGTAATTAGTTTTAATCTAGATTTAGTGTGGCTTTTACACAAGAAAATTAATAATTGACAGAATATTGGTTTAAATTTGTTTAAATGCTGAAAATGGATCACTTTTTCTCACCGATGTCTATACAAAAATTATTAACTAATTATTAATAATATAATAATAATAATAATAATAATAATAATAATAATAATAATAATAATAATAATAATAATAATAATAATAATAATAATAATTATTATTATTATTATTATTATTATTATTATTATTATATTTTAATAAATTTTTTGTTTTTCAATTTTATATCATCTTTAAAATTTATTTAAATATAATAAACTCACTACTATAAAAAAATTTAAAATTAATTTTAGAAAAACTTGAAATTTAAAATTTAACAAAACAAAATTAAAAATTTTAATTTTAAACAAAAAAAACATAAACACATTTCCTTTGATAACATTTAATAATAATGATAATAATAATAATGATAATAATAATAATAATAATAATAATAATAATAATAATAATAATAATAATAATAATAATAATAATAATAATAATAATAATAAATTAACAAAGTTTTGCTGAATAAAAAAAAGATTATAACCTCAGGAAGAGCTTGGAAGTCAGGAATTGAATTCAACAACATTGACTCCAGCATTCAATATATGTCTATCACAGGAAGTGCGTCGGAGGACAGAAATTATATCATTTTCATTTATACAAATATATAATTATCTTTTATACATTTGTAACAAATAAATATATTAAATATATTTTAGTTATAATTAAAATATTGTTTCACACATTTCAATTATTTCATAAAATTTTACTAAATATTTTGAACACTTGCAAAGGTGCTAGTAGAATTATTATGAGATTCCATAAAAAGAGGAAATGCTATAAATTAGATGACCGCATGAAATGCCTGTAAATACATTGCTAATTAAAACAACGATTAGGCAAAATCCGATATGGTTCACTGATTATATTTCATTTTACTTTCATTCACCAGTGCAAAATGCGTTCGTTTTATTCTAACAAATTATTAGTGCTTTGCCGGTTGTTCTATTTTAAATTCTTTATAATCTTGTCTTTATCTAGAATAATTTCTTTTTGATTTTAGTTCTAATTAATAGATTTTGTTTGAGGCATTATTTATTTAATTCTATTTCTGTACAGGTTTGCTGATATTTAAAAAATAAAATGAATATTTTTTTCATTCCATCATTTTTAATAAAACACTAAATTATAAATAGAAATAATAAAGATAATTAATTATTATTATTATTATTATTATTATTATTATTATTATTATTAATATTAATATTATTATTATTATTATTTAATTCAAATAAATAAATAGTGAGTGTTTATTAAATTAAATATTATTTAAAATATTATTAAAATTTTAGCTCCAATATAAATTTTAATAAATCATTTTATTATTTTCTGTTTTCCTTCTAATTGAAGTTTTCTTTTCGGTTTCTTGTTTATTTCATTAGATATGTTTCAAAATATATAAAAATCCTTATTTTTCTTATTTCTTTTCCTTATATTTACAATGCATTTTTCAAGTTTAAAATAATAATAATAACATAAATAATAATAATGACAATGATAATTTGTTAAGGATCAATAATAGTTAATAAATATAACAATCATTTTATTTAATATAATAAAAAATCCTAATTTGTTTTAATTAACTATCTTTTTAATCGATTATTGATTTTTCTATAAAAATATTCTAATAATAATTTCATTGATTCTTTACTGTTTTTATCAAGCTTACATTTTAATTATAATTTTGACATTTAAAAAACAAATTAAAATTGAGTTATAAAAAATTTTGAATGATTGCTTTTTGATAATTAAAACAACGATTAAAATAATATAAATAAGATTTGAATATCGGCTAAACCTATGAAAAATGACCTGCATGATACAATAATTAACTTTAATATTTCCAATGCTGAAGCCATTTTTAAAGTAATTAAACTTTATAGGGATTGGCAAACCAATTTAAAAAAATATATATTTTTCTATTTAGTTTTTTACATAAAAACGACAATAAATGAAGTTTAACGATATATTTACAAATAATGAAACCAACAAAAATCTATTTATCAATTTCATTAAAACAATACAAAAATCAATAGGCTCAAATAAATTTTCCCATTTATCCATAACAATTTATTATTGTGATTTTATTTCGAATGAAATCAATCGATAAATTAGTAATTATTTGTTAAAAATAATTGAAAATATCGATTACGTTTACAGTCAATTTAAACAAAATTTAGTCAATTAAATATTTTAATGGGAAATATTATTCGATTTTCATTTTTTTTAATTATCACAATAAAAAATTTTATTAATGTGATTTTAATTGACTACTAATTCTGCGTTTAATCGAAACCCGAATTTTCCCTGTGTTTTTAAACGAGCCCCATTTTTCTCTTTTGAAATATTGTATTATCATGTCTATGTCAAATAATTTCCTTTTTATCCGTATTTGACTGTTTTTTCTTTGATAAAAGCATTCTCTGACAAATGCTGTGAAAATAATTTTTTTTACTGACCATTCGGTCCATGGTTTAAATACTGCTCGTTTTATTACAAATTTTTTTTCTAAGTCAAAGGAAAATTTATAATTTATAAAATTAAATTTAAATTTTACTTTTAAAAAATAATTTTGAAATATTCATTTATAAAATATAAAACAGTTTTACAAGAAATGCTTAACCAATTGAAATAAATGATGCATCATTCGATAGAGAAATAAATGATTTGCAGATAACATTGAAATAAAAATTGTCATTTTATCGATTAAAATTAAAAGCTCTTGTTGAATCACGGATAAATGTACAGATTTGATAAATGCTTATATTGTGTATTTGATTTAATGTTACAATAAAATTAATTAATAATTATTAACAATTCATTTAAAATTTGTTAATTTTATATTACAGTTAAACTACGATAACAATTCTTGGAGTTTTCAAGGGGCTACAGGTAACATGTCTCAAGCTACGATAAAACTTTTAATGCAGCAGTGGGCTACCTCATTTAATAATTTTCTAGAAATTTTAATAAATTCTAGACACAAAATTTGTCTAAACTAAGAAAATTGTAATTAAAATAACAAAATTTAAAATGATTATAATAATTATGGATCGGAAAAAAGAGTGATTTTCGGGGTTAAAAAAAGAGTGCAAGGTGTGCTTTTTATTTTCCAAATAAAATTGGAGATTTCCACAAAAAAAAAGAAATCAATTAGGAATATTATATTTTACTATATTTAAAAAAATATATTAATATATTTTTAATAAAAATAAAAAGTAATTAATATTATTTATTGAAATATAAATATAGTAATTTTTGCAGATTTTCTGTTATCTGTTAAAATGTTATTTGACATCGAAAAACTACGCTCGACCATAGATCCTGTCGGCGGTGGATATTTGAAAATTTTATCATAATCACTACAATTTATGTGGTGATAATTCATAAAATAATTTACATCTGGATTTCTTTCAAGGCAATTGTCAAAATATTTTGATATTTCAACATCTCTAATTTGATGTTTTATATCCCAAGCCAATCTTTTTTGCTCAATGCCGGTTAAACCTTCCCTTTCGATTTTAGTGATATTTTCTTGTATACTTTTGAATTTATTTATAAATTTACTATTTTTAACCCAGAAATTTCAAAGTGTTCTCTTTTGAAAAAAGAGTGCGCACTCTTTTTTTCCGACCCCTAATAATCACATAATGACCATAGTCATAGTGGCGTAATTAATGCACTTGTTACATATTGTTAGTTACACTTTTATTTTAATGGCAGCTTTTGACTACCGAATAATTTGGGGAAATTTACGGTTATTATTGCTTAATTTCTTAGACTATTCAATTATTCCATATACAAAGGATCCGTCCGTTTTATATGCTCTCAGTAAGTTATACAATGTATGGGCTCTATGTTTATTGATATCAATATATTATTTGTAACAATTATTTATATATTATTTACGTATTCTCGTAGCAAGCTTGCACTAATGCATATCCAACATTCGTACGCGTCTTTATTTATTTACAAAGCGACAAGTCTAGACTAATTTTTACAAAGATTTTCACCTTGAATATTTTCATAAAGATTTCGATTGTTTAAATTGTTTCAATGTAAAATAATAAAAAATAAAAAGTTATTTTTCCAAATCGCATAAAAAAACCTAGCAAAGAACTTGAACAAAACTGTTAAGTCAATGAAATAAAAATACCAAGACTGATCTCGAAAGCACTTAATAAAGAAAACATTTATAGAATTTAAAATAATTATTATTCATTTATTATTCATAAATTAAAACTGAAAAAAAAAATCATTCAAAATTAAATCTCAGAACCAAACTGACATTTTATTCGATACGACCCGAAATTTCAATTTTCAGTAATTTAATCATTTCTAAAAATATTTGCCATTTAAAAAAAAGAATTTTTTTTTGAAAATTATCGATTAATTAGTGATAAAGAAAAAATGCAGTGAAACAATAAAGTGAACAAATTTTAAAATGATGACATTTCTTCACTTGAGTTGACAGCGCCATTAACTTGTTATTTTAATCGACTGTTAAGTATTTGTTTTGTTTTATTATTGGCTGGTATCATTTGTTTTAATTATCTGTTTTTAATCTGTTCTCTTATAAGATTGTAGTCAAATTATTTCAAATGATTACTGCTTTTTCAATAAATAGATAAATTCTCATGAAAGTTAAGATAAAGATTTTTGTTTTAATATTAAAAAGTTTTCAGTATTTATTTTTTGTAAATTATGCAACGTATTTTATTTTTTGGTTTTTTATATAATCTTCAGGAAATGTAAATATTAATTTCATTACCATTTCTGTAAATAAAGATGATTTTCATTTTTAAAATTCGGTCAATATTTTTTATTTATTAAAAAAAAGAAAATTGTAAATGAAAATAAATCAATGTTGAAAAAACGATAAAATTTCAAACACATTTCAACTGTATATATCTGTTAAACAAAATCTAAATGAAAATAAGAAAATTTAAACAAATTAATTAATAATCATCGTAATCAACTCATATCACAAAATATAAAATTATTTTAATTTAAAAAATAAAATATTCGTTTTAAATAATATTTTTTTAATATAAAATTTTAAATAAAAAATTAAATTTAAAATTATTTTTACATAACTTCACGAACGAATTACATCAAAAACATAATGTTCACAATTCACATTCAATTACTGAAACACATTCAAAATGCCTGTAGACTTATCATTTCGAACATTAATTATAGGATTTAAAGATTTAATCAACAATAAATTAATTATCAATAAATTAATTATTCCAAATTAATAGATTTCCAATAATCCACTAAAAATAATTTTCATTCATTTGATGTTTTTATTCAAAATATTCTCACAAAATTAATCTACAGTAAATAATTTGTTTTGTTTAAATCGTCATGTAATCTTGTGCCAATAAATAACATGATCAATTTGTATAATTTGTTCAATCATTACAAACATATGATTCAAGTACAAGAAAATCGTGATTGACTTTGGATATATTTACTAAGCATTTTATTTGTGCTTCCAATAATATTTTTAATAGAAATATCAATATTCGGCCATGTCTATCAATTTTCAACTGAATTTTTCCACAAGAAATCAATATCAGTCAATCATTTTTTTTCTTGGATTTTTTCACATTAATTAAATCGATTTGCATTTTAACATACAAATTGTGGCGCTTTTGTTCATGGGAAATATTTATTTTCTTTTCCGACAGAAATAATTTTTTTCGATTTTTATCAAGCAAAATATTGTGCAATGAATAGAAAAAAAAGATAAAAATCATTCACAATCAGTTTTTTTCTCCTATAAATCAATAAATAGTGCAAACTTTTGATTTTATCTTTATTTTTATAGCGTTTTCAATTCAGCGGGAAATTGAAATAAAGAAACAAATTCAATAATTAATATTTTAATTTATTTTTGGGTTAAGGGTTATTAAAACATTAAAATGTTTTCTAAAATCAGTATTTGTAACTTTATTTAAACAAAATTCGTTGTTTTTCGGCGATTAAAAAATTCATAATAACAGAATATTAATTTATATACCGTATATTAAATAAATATAATTATTATATTATATTTTATATAATTATATTGTCAGGTTTGTCATAAGAGGTGTCCTATTTACAGTAAACATTTTTAGAAACGTTTTCAATAATAATAAAAAGTGCGAAAAATGTGAAAAATACCACAGTAGAAAATGTGACATTAATTTTTATTTTTGTGATAGCACAAAAAATTATTTTGTCATCCGTTTCTATAGTAATGAAAATGCAATCCATTCATAATTAATTCAATTCTTGATTAGGAACTACTTTCAAATAAGTCAGTAGACATAGAAAATAAATCTGTGAGTTCCGTAAATTCTTTGATTGATAAATTAACAAGCTGCTTTTAATTCTATGAGAAATTTGCATTATTAGACAGTTATTAATTATCAGTTTACACAATTAATTGATTAATGTCTTCTTTTCCATTAAATCAATATTTTATTAATTCTAATAAATCATTATTCAATTATTATAAATTAGGGTTTATTTCATTTTCATTTTCATGTTTATTGTATTATAAATAATTTTGTCTTTAATAATCAATTCAATTTCCCCATAATAATAATAATAATAATAATAATAATAATAATAATAATAATAATAATAATAATAATAATAATAATAATAATAATAATAATAATAATAATAATAATAATAATAATAATAATAATAATAATTAATATTATTATTATTAATAATAATAATAATAATAATAAATAATACTAATAATAATAATAATAATAATAATAATAATAATAATAATAATAATAATAATAATAAAACGAATTTTCATATTTAAGTTAATTTGAAAAACTTTCAATAATTAAAGCTTCCTCCGCTTTACCTGATTCGATTTGGCGCTCGTTTTTAGTATTTATGATGTGGACATTGAAAGAATTGGAAATGGATTCCTATTGTATTCTGTGATGGACATTTTCTGTTTTGTGAATAATATCAATAGTTAAAATGAATATTGAGAAATGTCACTTGTTAACGGAATCCATATCATTTCATACTAATCAGTGCTATAATTAGGTGAACTGATCAAAAAAGTGGACAGGCTCCTTAGACCGACAGGGAATGCAAATGGATCGGGAGAAATTAATCGCCATATCAATAGAATTAATCTAACTGCTATGGTGACAATTTAATTGGATAATTTCGGCGTTGTAAACAGCCCACAACAAATAGGAAGTTGATAGTAAATATGATTAAGTTGACTTTTATCTTGATAGGCAATTGCATATAGGGAACGGAACGGAATGGGATTACATTATCAATGGTTATGTGAATGAGACTATCAACCGTTCTCCCATAGAACTAATCAAATTCCTTATCTTTTCCAAAGAGATTAATAATGAACCAATTTTCCTGATGGGTTTTGGACGGCTATTTATTTCTTCATTAAAAATTTTTAAATGGCTTATAATGAAATATAATTGGAATGAATAATAACAATATCATTTGTCGACTGATTGTATGTGTGAGTTTGTGTGTAATATAAAATCCTTAATTATATTATAATTAACAAAACATATATAAAAAAAGACAATAAATATTTTCTGCAAAATTAATTCACGCCAACTTAAATTTCTAAAACGTTTAAAAGAGCTAAAAAAAATCTTAAAAAAAAATATCCAAGTTATACTGTGTGGAATAACTGCTATTTTCATAACATCGAATTAATCTATTGATTTAATTATTTAATAAAATTTATTAATTACACAAAATTCATATTATCAGTTGTTAAGTTAGAATTGGCATCGAAATAATTCCTTTTATTTAAACAATATTTAATTTAATAGAATTGTTTAAACTCAATGAATCATTTCAAATTAATTAAATATTGATTTTATAAAACGATACAAGTTCAAATCAATATTTAAACAAAAACCAATTAATATTTAATCATTTAATTTTCCCAGTGAAAAAATAATTTTTCATGATTGATTGGCGTCACCCAATTCAATATTGATAGCTGGTCGTTTATTAAATATTTAAATTTAAACAGCTAATCAATTGGAAAAGGTAATAATAATAATAATAATAATAATAATAATAATAATAATAATAATAACAATAATAATAATAATAATAATAATAATAATAATAATAATAATAATAATAATAATAATAATAATAATAATAATAATGATAATAATAATAATAATAATAATAATAATAATAATAATTATAATAATAATAATAATAATAATAATAATAATTATAATAATAATAATAATAATAAATGAGTAAATCAGAGTATTTTTAACATATTTCTTTCCATATTTGGCCTTTTGTTGAATGAATGTTAACATGAATTAAAACATTCCTGAAATATGAAAGCTATCTATTAATCATAAAGAAAAAATAATGAACATTAAAAAATATATATTCAACAAGTAAAAAAAATTAATTATACTCTGTCAAAATTACGTAATTGTGATTAAGGGGAAATCGAGTGAAAGAGAACTCGTTTCCAGACCGACAACAATTGTTGGAAAAATCACTCCTCTCACGATCAGCGTATTAACAACCGCGCCACCAATCACGAAAAACATGTCATTTGTTTAGGTCAACAGCGAAACAGGTACTAATGATCCGATCGATAGATCTGAATATCTACTGATCCCCTAGTTCACCAGGTCTATCATACATCATCTCATTCAGGCTCTGATCGGGTATCATTTTCTTCACATGACTCTGACGTATTTTTGTGTGTATATTTGTATGTGTGTGGAGTTGTGTGCGCGTGTGTATGTGTGTATGTGTGTATGTTGATATGTGGAATATTGATGATGCCTGCTCCTCACAATTATTTTTGCTCACTACTCATTTTGTACTTTAAAATTTTATTTGAAAATTAAAACAAAATTAATTTTTTTTATCTATAAACAAAACAACTAATGAAGACGTATTGAATTTTCTTGACCGAAGACGCATATCAATGAGTATTGTGAGTTATTTACAGTTTAATATTTCACTTATTATTATTATTATTATTATTATTATTATTATTATTATTATTATTATTATTATTATTATTATTATTATTATTATTATTATTATTATTATTATTATTATTATTATTAATATTATTATTATTATTATTATTTTTTTTATTGGAGTTCAATAATTTTTATTGATTTTTTTTTTCGATATTTTTGTTTAAACCGAAGAAACAGATTTAATCCATACTGATAATAATAATATCAAGAATAAAATGATTTTTTCAAACATTTTATGGAGTAAAATAACACCGAAAATTTATTTTTTATTTATTGTAGATCTCTCCACAGATGATGATAACACTTGCCCAGCAAATAACAAAAGAGGTCTTGATGAAATGTTCGACAGCATAAGCAGTAATCCAGCTTCTAGTATAATGAACCAAGAAATGTCTCATCCGTCAGCTTTATTAAATAGTATTCCTCCTCCACCGTCAGAACCGCCTCCATCAACTCCACGAGATTCTTATCAGGAGTCAGTATTTCCGAAATGCTCAATGATGGGTCCAGTCTCTCATAATGGATTGCAGGGTATTCGAGTTCGAATGGACCAGGATCATATTCTTCAACAAAGTAGAGTTTTTTTTTATTAATTCTAAATTTTTTCTTGTTTATTTATTTTTAAAATAATATAACAATTTCACAATAAAATACTTCAAAATATAAACAATTAAAGTTTTCATTAAATTTTTAAAAAATCTTTTAAATAATGCACTAATTTAGTTATTAAAATTGAAAGACACGTATAAAAGAATATAGGAAAAATATTTATTGTATAAAAACTAATTGAATAAAATATTAATTCTAAATGACATTAATCAAGTAAATTTGTGTTTGATAGCAGTTTAATAATTTTATAAAAATTTCATTAAATATTTTAAAAATATTTTATTGAAACATTTATTTCTATAATGCCTGATTACGTGTCAATTCTTCAGTTAACAAAAAAATTAATAAATAAATAATTTAAATTAATTATTATTTTATCTCTCTCCTTTTCATTCTATGAATTCTTAAAAATTTGAATTTGATATTCATATATTTTTATTCCAATTTTTATGTCAGTTCTGATATCAATGAAACCGGATAGTTGTAGTGAAATTTTGATACATCAGAAAATTTGCGTTCTTACACAAATGGCGTAAAGAATTAATTTAGATGATTCACAGTAAAACAAATAATAAATCATTAATCACACCCGCCCTGGCTGATCATAATTTTTTTTTTCGCCGTAACGGAATTATTTTATCATTTTACAAATTCTAACATAAATGTCAATTTAATAATTTTTATTAATCATCATTAGACGTTTTTTCTCATTAGAAAATTATTTTGAAAAATATTTTCTACAATTTAGTAATCAAATAATAAATAATAAAAAAATTAAATAATATTATTTATTTTGTTCATAAAAATCATTATTATTATTGTAACTATTATTATTTTTGAAGGTTTTACAAATTATAAAAGGGAAATTTAGAGTTTAAGATCGTCTATAATTCGTGTAAGGTACGCAATATGTTTATTAATAAATCAAAAACTCCGGTTGGATTGTGTTCTGATCTCGTTTATCAATTTACATGTAATGGGTGTAATGCCACATACATTGGAGAGACTTCCCGTCATCTCTGTACTCGAGTTCTAGAGCATTGTCGACTGAAGGGTTTGACCAATATTAGTGAGCACAATAGAGGCTGTAAAAGTGATATAGGAATGTCTGATTTTAGAATTTTGTTAAAAAGTTTTAATAATTATTGGGAACGCGTGATATGCGAAGCATTGCTGATAAGGTCATTGGATTCAAAGATTAATGTGCAAAGTGCTGTGACTACGAATGTTTTGAATGTTTTTAAATAGTTTACGTATGTTAAATCATGTTTAAGTATTGTTTTATAAAAATTTTTTTTTTAATATTATTAAAATAATTAAATTTTTTAATTACATTATTTTTTAAAAAATTATAATATAAATAAAAATTATAATATTTATATAAATAACATTTTAAATTAGTTAAAAGTTATTTGAATATATTTTTTAAATATTTATTTATTATTTTTATTATTATTATAATTATTATTAATATTATTTAAATTAAATAAAAAATATTTTTAAAATTAATAAAGTTTGTGCGACATTTTATTCTACCGTATCAGATTATGACAGGAAAACTGTCAAAATTTATAATAAGACGTGTATTTAAATGCCTCTTCTATAATTAAATTATTATTGTTTATTTAATTATTTATTTAATACTACTACTATTTTCTCCCAAAATTGGCACAACTACGAAGTGTATTTTTTAAAGAAAAATTAAAATGGGAGTATCTCATTAACTGCAATAATTTTTTTATAGAGCCTTGCAAATACAAATATATAATCGAAAATCTAAAAGTTTTTTAAGATGTAAATAAAATAAAATATAAAATTCGTTAATTACAATGTACTCGTTGTTTGTGTGTATATGTGAATTTTTCTATTTTTTGATAAATAAATTACAACATAAAGTAAGCTGTAATTATTATCAGCTTGGGATGAAAAACTTTCATTATAATCAGTTTTTCATAGAAAGAGTTGTACAAGTAAATTATGGGAAAATTAATTAACATTCACTGATAACCATTTAAACTATTAATAATAATAATAATAATAATAATAATAATAATAATAATAATAATAATAATAATAATAATAATAATAATAATAATAATAATAATAATAATAATAATAATAATAATAATAATAATAATAATAATAATAATAATAATAATAATAATAATAATAATAATAATAATAATAATAATAATAATAATAATAATAATAATAATAATAATAATAATAATAATAATAATAATAATAATAATAATAATAATAATAAAATAATAATAATAATAATAATAATAATAATAATAATAATAATAATAATAATAATAATAATAATAATAATAATAATAATAATAATAATAATAATAATAATAATAATAATAATAATAACAATAATAATAATAATAATAATAATAATAATAATAATAATAATAATAATAATAATAATAATAATAATAATAATAATAATAATAATAATAATAATAATAAATTATTTAATGTTTTTATTTCATGAACAATTTATCAATAAAATAAAAGTGGATCTGGTATGTCTATTATGGTGCCTTTTAATAAGTCCCAAGGGACCTAGCCTGAAGATATTTATTGGTGAATTAGAATTGCAAGTTTATTGCTTGAGAAGAAGTTTAAAACTAATGTCGGATTTAATCATGTCGAACATTTTCTCAACCTTTTCAAATAATTAAAAATCAAAAATTAACAAATTTCAAAATTAAAAATTTTTCTTTTTTCTTTTGTTTTTTTTGTTTATATTAATTTTAATTGCAATAAATGCGATTATATTATTTTTGTGTGGGAGGATTTATGTACATTATTTTACTTATTGAAATACAATTTTTATAATCCAGGTTTACTTTTCCATACGCTCTATATTTAGACCTCTAGTTTATTATTAATAAATAATAGTAAATTAATAAAATATATCACCGCACTACAATGCTCATAATTCTCACAAAATACACCAACACGGGATTTACTGGTGACTTTATTGGGCTCAACTATTTCTTCTACATACAATTAAACACCACTACAAACAGTAAAACATAATTTTTCATTAATAATAACTCAGTTAGTTAGCTGAAATAAAACAGGGTTGAAGCCCAATAAGACCAATGATTCAATGGTTCCTATAAAATCATTAAAGGTTTTATTTTTTATTGGACTTTTCCAACCATTGACAAGTCAGGTTTTTATATGCTTCAGTTAATTGATAATCTGGGTCTAATCCAGCAAAATATGTTATTAAAACCTTTGAAGTTGCTGATATCGAATGTGAAGATAGCTTTGAATTTTCTAGGTTTATTGCACATTAAATAATGCATTTTGTATATTAAGTATTTAGTATAATGTTGTTGTTTGTTAACATTTTTCATAAAATAAATTTTTAATTTAAATTTTATCAAATTATAATTATTTTTGGGTTTTAAAAAATAATTTTTTGTGATTTGAAAAAGTGTTTTTTTAAAGAAAATGGTTTTTATTTGAAAGAAGTTTTTTTCACAAATTGAAAACGATTATTATTAGTCAATTTGTTTGATTATTTCTAATTTTGTTCATGTAATTTCTAGCCTGACGATGACAGATAAACTGTCGAAATATATAGCGAAGTGTTGTTCAGTATATTTGATTTGAGTCAACTTTATTATTAACTTTATCATTAACTTAACTATAACAAATTTATTGAAGATCACCCAAAAATTTTGGTTATTTAAACAAATGATTCTTTTCAAATTTCATAAAAAACCCCGAATTTACATTTTGTATGTTTACAAAAGTTGAAATTAGAAGCTCATTCAAAATAAATAACATAAAAAAAGTTTAAAAAATTAAAAATGGAATATATTTAATTAATTTTAGATTAATTTTGGTTGCAAATAATTTCAATAATATTATTTTGTTTTGCACTTTTTAATTGAAAGCCCCCCTTATAAATTGACCGGTCGTTGTACTTTTTGTCTTTATTTTCTGGAAATAAATGATTTTTAAATAATTCACCCTAGTTTGCACATTTTACTTTACAAAACATTTTAATTATATTGATGATTTTTAGATAACTTAGTGATGAAAAACGGTATTTAAATTTTATTTAAATTATATAGAAGGATTAGGACTGATAACTGTTCAGTGAGGAGGGTGCCCAATTAAAATGAATAATTTTCTAAAGCTAGGAATTATTATTTTGTCCAGTGTTCATGATGAAGTTTTACAATAAACTGTTTTAAATAGAATATATATAGTATAATTATCACGTATTAAAACAAAAAAAATCAATTTCTATCAAAAGCATCTTTGTAACGAACAATTATTAAAAAATATTCTGGAGAAATAAAGAAAAACAAATACGTAACATAAACCGTTCGAATTCTATTATTTATGGTTAAATAATATGTTACATTTTGTATACATTTTATTTACGCTTATGTCGTTTTGTATGTTATCATTGTTGAATACTGACAAGAAGGACAGAAAGTGACATTCAGTAGCGGTAATTTGAGAATGTAAATCATCTCGAATTCATTTGCACCAGATTCAAACATGTGCCACTTATTGAATATGATTCAAACAAATGTAAATATACGAAGAAGTTGTGTTTAATTAAATAAATATGCATTTACTGAAAACAAATTTGATATTCAATATTTATATTTTATTATTAATTATCCAATAGGATTTCATTAAAATAGATAAGTTAAATGAGATTCTAGTAAAAATACCGATTGTATGATTATGTTCCTATGTACCGTTTGTTTTTATAATTGAAATGTAGATTGTTTAGTATCCAATTGTATTATTTATCTGCTTATGTACCGGTTTTCTTATAGGCCAAATACAAGTTGTCATTAAAAATGTTATATTCAATAATTATACTTCATAGTTGGTATTATTTCCCAAAGTCGGTAAATGATATCAGTTTAATTATTGTTTTTTTTTACTTTTTAAAGTTTATTCTGAACTGAAATTGTTTTTAACACATTCAAAGAACTATGACATATTACGAAAAATTACGAAAATTAAGTTTAACAAATTTTGTTTAAAATTAATAATTGATATTAATGAATCATGCCTTTGCACATTTATTTTCTCCCTTTACATAAACCCCATACGGTCTTCATTGAAGTACTTAAAAATATTTTTCACCTATTAGTGATGTACTTAATGTGTACTTTTACCATTTTTTCATTTATATATATTCGAAAGGTAAAAATATAGAAATTATAGAATATAAAAATAAAAAATGAAAGGTAACATTAGAAAATAAATGACAGGTATAAAAAATATAAATTAAAGATAAAATTAAAGGATAACACCAATAAAAAACCTTTCGTACGATATATTTCGATAGCACAGCTATCATCTTCAGGTACTCAAAACCAACTAAAAATATTATGAATTAACATTTAATTTAAACAAATTATTTTTTTATTAATTTAATTTTTTAATAAATAAATATTTTTAAAAATATATTTTAAATTAATTTAAAATTTTAAAATTTTTCACTTTTATTATAATTTTTAAAAATTAATGTAATTTAAAAATTTCAATTATTTTAATAATATTAAAAAAACTAACATGATTTAACATACTTAAACTATTTAAAAACATTCAAAACATTCGTAGTCACAGCACTCAGCACATTAATCTTTGGATCCAATGACCTTATCAGCAATGCTTCACTAATCACTCGTTCCCAATAACTATTAAATCTTCTCAACAAAATTCTAAAATCAGACATTCCTATTTCACTTTTACAGCCTCTATTGTGTTCACTAATATTGGTCAAACCCTTCAATCGACAATGCTCTAGAACTCGAGTACAGAGATGACGGGAAGTCTCTCCAATGTATGTGGCATTACACCCATTACATGTAAATTGATAAACGAGATCAGAACACAATCCAACCGGAGTTTTTCATTTATTAATAAACATATTGCGTACCTTACACGAATTAGAGACGATCTTATACTCTAAATTTCCTATCAGTTTACCCAACTTCCTCTTATAATTTGTAAAGCCTTCAGAGTACGGCAATACTAACACATATTTAGGCTCAATTTTTTTATATCCATTTTTACCATCACCCAGATCAACACTCAATTCACACCCATCCGACAAATTACATTCAGACTTTCCACAACATGGATCCTTAGGATTTTTAATCAATTTATCAATAATATATTTTTTTTTATTTATTCATAATATTTTTAGTTGGTTTTGAGTACCTGAAGATGATAGCTGTGCTATCGAAATATATCGTACGAAAGGTTTTTTATTGGCGTTATCTTTTAATTAAATCGTTGCCAAATTTATTTAAAGATAAAATTAGTAATAAGACAGTAAATTAAATTTTGTTGCAAAAAATTGATCATTTGTGAAAAGTAAAATTATTGATAAAAAAAGATTAAATATACATAAAAATAATAATAGAAGTTTTAATGCTAATTTTGCTTTTTCGGGTCTCCCTCTTTTATGTGTCTCACCAGTTGGAATATTTCTTGTGCTGGTTGTGGTTTACATATTTTGAAACGTATTGCCATATCAGTAACATGCTTGCAGATGTAATCTATCATATAGGCAGCATAACTAATTTTGGAAGTTTCAAGAGTTAAATTTAAATTTTAAACAACAACAGCAGTTTATATACTGCTCAAAAAGAAAATATAAATACATCTCAAAAAATTTAAATAATAACTTTCTTTTCAATAAAAATAACAAGGTTTTTTAAAGTTTTTGTAATTTCATTCATAGCAAAAAACACCGCAGAATTTATAAAAAAAATCAAATATAAACTGGAAAAAATTACTAAATTGTTGAAAATAAATAATTTTATTTAAAAAAATTAATACAAATAAAGTTTTTAGAGTATTGACTTCAATGGAAAAATTATAAAATAATATAATTTCTTTTTTTATAATTTTTTTTGCCTTTGCTCATTTGTTATTTTATTTTATTTTTAAAATAAAAGAATAATTTTTAGAAAAATTTTTACCCCATATCATTGACATTTTTTCAATTTATTTTCATGATTTTATGATATTTTATGAAATTTTAATTGAATTTGAATTTAAAAATAGAATTTAAATCTGCATTTTACAACTTGTATTCCTATATCTAACATAGTCCGACTTCAAACTGTCCACATTCTGTATAATCCGGCTTGCAAATATCCAAAGAAACTAATATTAATTGTCATTTAAGTCTCTTTTTATGCGGTTCCCGTTGTATATGTATGTAAAGAATATAAACACGGCATTATTTTTCGGTACCCTTTCAACGTCTTAAGTACAGGTTTCACATAGTATTATACAGATTGCTTGATGGGCGTGGTTATCCTGTTATTTGAACAAGTTTAGTGCGATAACAACTGCTGCCCTTAATGTCTAAGATACGTAGCCCGAGTACACTGTGGATATTTACTAACTTGATTGCTGAATTATCTTATGTATATTAGTTTTCAATACGAAATTCTACAATAAAGTTCATTTCTGACTTTTATACCTGTTTAAAATAACGGAATCAGTTTTATTGCTATAAAAATGCCAAATATGGTGTTGAAAATATCCGAAAATTTATTTATATTCCTTTGTAAAGTTTATTATGTTATTTTAATGTTTATATAAAATGTTTTAATATTTGTTGTCGTTTCATAGTGAGTTGTTTCTGATTGCATGCCACTAATATCTGTATGTACATGCGAGCGCTGCACTCATTTTTCTGCTTATATCAGATACGGATAGGAAATGTCTTATCAATAAATCGAATAAAGTTAATTTTACAAAATGCTATATTCTATCTGGATTAATGTTGGATTTTGTTTCTTGATATTAATTACATATTCCCTTATAGTTCACGGAAAATTTCAAAATAAAACAAACAAATTAAAACAAATTATTTATTGTGAATAGTACTCTATTTGTAGACAAAGTATAAAATTTAAAAAAAAAAAATTAAAACAAGTCAGTTAATAATTTTCGCAATCTATTAAAACAATTAAAGTATCATTTATTAGTTTTTTATTATCATTTCACTAATAATTATTATTATTGTCATAAAGATTTCACACGGAATTTTCATATAAAATATTGATCCATTTTTTATTGTTTTCCAAATAAATAAGATTTCTTGTAATTACAGAAAAAATAAAAGATAAAAATATTTAGCTCTGAATGTTCAAACAAACAAAATGTAAAATATGAAAAACTAAAATCAAAAAACTAAATTTTAATTTAATTTTCAATATAGTTTCATTAATTAATTAAATTGATTTTTTATTCGATTTAATTAATGTTTTTATAGTAAAAAATTGGATTCTAAAATTCAAGAAAGCCGAATTTAATTAAATTGAATTTCAAAAGATTAAGAAAGTGAAAACAAATGATAAAATATAATTGTACGATCATTCTTTAATTAAAAAATTAAACTTTTATTAAACAAAAAGAGAATAATAAAAAGTAAAATTTTTAATAATTATGAAAAATAAAAATTACAAAGTATTTTTTAAAAATTTATTTAAAAAACAAAAATCATAACAAAATTAAAAAATTACATTTTTGTTTACCAATAGGTTATTATTAATTTTATTATAAATATATGATTTTATTAATTAATAAAAACTGATTAATTATTTGATTAATTGATTTTTTGTTTATCAGTATTTTTCACTCAATTTTTGTAGTAAAATATTTAATTTTAAAATTCAAGAGAGACGAAATTAATTAAAAAAATTTTTTGAAAGATTTAAAACGTGAAAAAAATGATTAAAAAAATAATTACAATGTAATGCCATGCTTGCGATCAATTTCCTACTAATTAAATTCTTAGAAAACATCAAATTTCTGTCTAAAGCTGGTGTCAATCGAAAATCGATACAATAATAACAATTTTAAATTGCCTAAATTTTATTTTTTAATTTTTTTAAATTTTTTACTCGGAAATTTCTATAAATGGACACGAAAATAAATATTAACGGGTCAAATACAAATTTCTTTTAACCTAAATGTGGATTTTTTTTTATTTTGGGAAGATTTACTGTAATAATATTTAATTAGACGAAAAGAATTTTTCGACAATTTATTTTTGCTCTTATTGTCTAAAAGTAAAATTGGAAAATGAATATCATGAAAAAACAGATGTTTCAATTTTGAATTGTTTCACATTTTTATTTGCTTGATTTTGCTTAATTTCTTCGAATTCTTTACAGAATATTTAATTATCGAAATGACATTTAAGGAAGTTCATATCGTGTGGCCTGGAAAATTAATTCTTGATTTTTTTTTAATTATAATGAGTTAGACATATTCTATGAAATATTTTCCATAAATCAATATGTTTATTTATTTGTTTACAATTCCAAATATTATTAAAACGCCAATCTGTAATAATAATAATAATAATAATAATAATAATAATAATAATAATAATAATAATAATAATAATAATAATAATAAAATAATAAAAAAAAAAAAAAAAAATAATAATAATAATAATAATATAATAATAATAATAATAATAATAATATAATAATAATAATAATAATAATAATAATAATAATAATAATAATAATAATAATAATAATAATAATAATAATAATAATAATAATAATAATAATAATAATAATAATAATAATAATAATAATAATAATAATAATAATAATAATAATAATAATAATAATAATAATAATAATAATAATAATAATAATATAATAATAATAATAATAATAATAATAATAATATAATAATAATAATAATAATAATAATAATAATAATAATAATAATAATAATAATAATAATAATAATAATAATAATAATAATAATAATAATAATAATAATAATAATAATAATAATAATAATAATAATAATAATAATAATAATAATAATAATAATAATAATAATAATATTAATAATAATAATAATAATTGAATATAAAATAAACTTAACAATCCAACGTATGATATACTACAATATATTTCGACAGATTCATTGTCATAATCAGGTAGAATTGAAATTAAACGATTAACATCGATATTTAAATTGCCTTTTCAAACAAATTAATTCATAAATTATTATTTAATTTATAAATTTTTAAAAAATTATGTTACAAAATTTATACAAATTTGAATTTTAAAAAATCTTAAATAATTTTTAATAATATATTTTTATATTCATTTTCATTCCATGACATCTATATTCATAAATGAATGTAAAATTATATGCTATGTATCAATGCAAAAATCAATTATTATTATTATTATTATTATTAATATTTTAATAAAAATAATAATATTATATTATTATTTATTTTCATTATTTTATTTAAAGATAAAATATTATGTAATTTTTGTTTAAATAGAAACTGTATTTGAAATGAAAGTATAAATTGCTGACAAATAGACAAACAATGAAGAAAATGAGTCATCTTATTATGCAGTCGAATTCGATGTAATTATCAAATCTATTGCTCTTTTTCTAATCAGTTTTCTCTATTATTTAATCAAACTCTTCCAACTGTTATGCATTCACCCAATAGAAGTCGAATAGCATTCATTGTGAACATTTCCCATTGTTTTCTTTTACTACCCCCCCTCTTCTTCCCTCCTCTCCTCCATTTACTAAATCGGCTTTCAAGTCACAAATTCTCGTATTGATCTCAAACAATGTTGATTGAAACAATTTGAAGTTTTTAAAACAAGAACTATAGAGAAATGTAAATTTATCAAATAATCCGAAACGGAAACCATTCAAACAAACAAATATTAAAGTTATTATCTAATGATTTTAGGCGATTAGTTTTTTCCGTTCCCAGAATATGTTGACTTGGAAAAATATTCAATCTAGATTTAATATAAATTGCTTTTAGAGATATTTTTTTTCTAAATTTATATAAACATAGTCGTTCGGTGATTAGGAGAAAAATTAGATTTAAATTTAGTATTTTTCGATATTTTATTCAATTGAAAAATAATGGTTCTTTAAAATTTCTAACCGCGTTTAAATTATTTAAAAATAATTAATTCATCGATTTTTAAAAATAATTTTTATGGGAAATTAAATAAATCAATTAAAGTTTATTTTTTACTTTGATTTATTTTGAGATCAATTTAAACAAATATCGACAGTTAATCCTATTTTGTCAAATCCTTTATTCTCTTCACCCTTGATTGTTTATTTTCTTATATCTTTATTTTCAGTAATTTATTGACTGCTATATCGTTTTTAATAAATAAAAATATTGATCTCTAGTTTGAAACCTAAATATACAAAAAATGCACTATCGACTACCTTGATTGAAATCGTTTTCGTATGTTATTATTCTGGACTCGGAGTACTAGAAAATTCCATAATTATTTATTTATTTTTTATTTATTTATATTTCTATATTTTGATATATCGCGCCAGTTTAGCGATTGTAAATATTTATAATTTAATAATATAAAAACATTTCAAAGTTAAGAGCGGCGCCAATGCTTGCATAAACTAATATTGTTTATTATTTACTATTGTAATATCAAGTCAGTAACTAATAAATAGTATGTTTAATAAAACCAAGATAATAATAATAATAATAATAATAATAATAATAATAATAATAATAATAATAATAATAATAATAATAATAATAATAATAATAATAATAATAATAATAATAATAATAATAATAATAATAATAATAATAATAATAATAATAATAATAATAATAATAATAATAATAATGATAATAATTATCAAACGGTAATTTCTTTGTACCAGCATAAATTAAAATTTCAGATAAGTAAATAGTAAGATAAAGAGGAAATTGAAAAAGATTATTTTATTCCTACTTGTCGAGAGTAATGATTTATATTTTTTAAAATAATATTTTAGATTGAATTAAAACAAAAATAATTTTTATTTAAAATCTATCGTAAATACATAAATAAAAGTTTTTATCACAACTATAGATTGTTTTAATTTTTAGCTTAAATTAAGAAAAAATACTATTACACAATATTTATATTCATAATATAATTTTTTAAATTATTACTTAGGAATAATAATCTATATTATTTGAGAATATCGACTAACACTAAGTAAAATCTATATTTAAAAAAAGAATAGTATTGGATTTCAGTCGAAAGTATTGAATTTTATTCGAAAACTAAGTGAAGATAAATGAAATCAAAATTATAAACCAATCAAAAGTTAAATGATGTTACTGATATTGATAATAATTAATTTAGAACTAGTTAAAAAACAAAACTATGTAAAAAATTTATTAAAAAGTTTAAATGAAATTATGTGAAAAAATAAAATATTAAAAATAATTATTCACTTTTTAATTCACAATTCCAAAAACAATGTGACCTTGGTGAAGTTATAAAATCTTTTCAACCACCATTTTGATTCTGTATCAAACACTTTAATTGTAATTTATTTGTTTGAATTTTTTATTGTTGGAAAAATAGTTTTGTGCAATTTTTATAAAATATTTAAAGAAATCAAAATATATTTTTATTTATTAATGACTTGTATTACAGTCAAAAATTTTTTTAATAAATTAAAACAAAGTAATCATTACATTAAACTTAATCAAAAGTATAAAAGATTTATAACCAATCAGTAGCGACTTCGTTTATTGTGATGTGAATTTTGATTGGTCTATAATCACAAAATCAAATCGCAGTAGGTCTTTAGATGCCGGAAGATGGAAGATGTTCTTTCAAAAGAATTTATTTCATATATTGTGTTGATAAATGTATTTTTGTGCTCTATTTTGATAACTCCATTTGATAAATCTTATTTGTGTTTTATAATCGCTGTAAATTAAGATTATTTAACGGTAAAATATAACCGAAAGACAATTGAAAGACGAATGTCATTTTTTTTGCGTTGTATGTAAGGTTATGTTTATGGCAAAGTTTTGATTGGAAAGTTTTATAAGGCTCATTGTTTAATAGAATACCGAAAATTTTCACAAATACATTGCATTTTGAATTAATGAAAAATAGTTTATTATAATTACATCAGTAAAACAAAAGTTTTAATGGATTTAAATTCCCATTGACAACTATTTAAAAATTTTTACAAATTTTAACTTATAATTATTTATCACAATTTAAATATCTTAAATAAACTGAAATCGACGAAATTAACAAATTTTAAATAAACATCAATTTTTTTAAATTAATTTTAATTAAATTGACAATCGATTTTAAATACTCATTGATAAATATTTTATATTTTTTACTCATTTTCATTGATTATTGTATAACTGAAATAAATATCAAATTGATAAATTTAAAAAGTGTTAATTATTTTGAAATATTTAATTAATTTTAATTAATTCCAAACAAAAAACGTTACATCTTAAAGTAATGAAAATAAGTTTATTTTAATTGCACTAGTAAAACAAAAATTAAAACAAATATTTCCAATCTAGCGTATATTCTAACGTTATAATTAGTTGGCATTGAGCTGAAGTTATCCATAAAACTAAACTGCTTGTCTATAATGTTTACATATAAATGTCAATTTTTAATCTCACATAAATCGTCTTCACAGTTTATTCAATAAAACAAACAGTATTAATTAAAACAAATTTTTAAAACATCTGTCAAACTTCGAGTTTTTTGTATTTGATATTAACTGGTTTTGAATTGTATTCGTTTTGCAGAAAATCCGCCAAAAACGGCCGAGGTCTCAGTGACCTATCCGAAACGAATAAATAGCCAAGCTACGGCATCGGTGTTTGAACCTCTCTATGTCCACACCCTTGACACCCAATCTGATGGTACGTTGTTGGCTAATCCTATCCGACCCTCGTCCGGATGGAAGTCTGAAGAGTCGATAAAATATCCGAAATTGCGAATGCTGTTTCAGAAACGGCAGAAAAAAAGTAAAATAAACAAAAAAAAGAGCAATTTATATAACGCGTGCCCAGCTTTATTCTAACATTTTATTTCTCTTCTAATAAACATAACGAGCAGCAGCTGGCCTTTTCAGTGTTTTTATGTTAACAATAGCAATTATTTCATTGGGATTCTACGGTCGGATCTGATAAGGAAATTTATGCAAATATCGCATTTGGAGATTTTCTCAATGGTTTCCATTGATAGGGCTCTGTAAAATAAGTTTTCGTATTCTCGTTTAACTTAATGCACTCAACAAAAATCTCTTTTATATAGATTGAATTTGTTTTTCACTGTGCTCGGAAACCTATTCTAACAGTTAGCAATTCATATTTCTAGCTTGCTTTATATATTTATAAATATATTCATTCATTTTAAAATAGATTATTAAAACAAATCTTTGTTTTACACTTTATGATTTATAAAATAAAAAGTGATTTAATAAATTTCAATTTGAAAAATGCTAATAATAGTTGCATAATTAATAAGTGAAATTTTTTGAATAAAATTTCTTTTCTATGCAAGACAAATTTTTGGCACTGATTTTATGAAGGCGGCAGTGCGAAATGTTTTTGTTATTAATTAGAAAATAAATATTTATTTGATCTATATTCGTACTGAAAATAAATGAAACATTTCAATAAAACAAAACCTAAAAATAAAGGATTGTTCTCATTATGTTTTCCATTTGTAATGAAGTTTCATAATTGGGACAAAATCTTTGTAAGTTGTTGTAAAAAATATGGCTACCTTATCCTTTCATAATGAGGTTGGGAGTGAAGGCAAAAAACATTCAGTTGTGTAAGCATCAATTTTTTAGGAAAAATTCCCCGGGAGATTTTTAGTGCCAATTCCAGACAGAAAGTGTTTACCATTTTTTATTTATTTTCCTCTTGACATCTTTTTATCATTAGCCCTAAAACTGTCAATATTGATAGTTTGTATAATTTTATTTACGTTAAAAAAATTAAAACAAATTAATTTCCAGCTTGTTGATTATTGATTGATGAATATTGAGAAATTAATTAATCATTATTTGCACTAATTATTTATTGATTCCCAATCACAGAGATATCATCAACATTCAGGAACTTTTATTTTTCATTTAAATATAATTTTCAATTCGACAAAAATATTTTGAAATGATTTTATCAATTATTGATCGGTGATTAATTATTTTTAAAATTATAATAACAATAATAATAATAATAATAATAATAATAATAATAATAATAATAAAAATTATTATTATTATTATTATTATTATTATTATTATTATTATCATTATTATTATTATATATATATATATATATATATATATTATGTCTTGTCAGATTGAGGTGGTACTTTTAAGGACATCCTGTAACGAAGGAATTTATTAAGAACATAGATAGATAGATATATGCTTATGTGGATCCAATTACTCTGAAAATGTAATTCCACACACCAAATAATTGAATGACCGAAAATAAAACTCGTTCTGTATACGGTGCTTAATTAATGGAGGGGGGAGGAAGGTGGAGGTGGAATATTTCTACATTAATTAAAGAAATTCCAATTAAAAAGAAAATTTCATAACCATTGGAAATTCATTAAAATTACGTGGTTAAACTTTTTTGTAAAATGATTAAAAAAACAACATCAAGTTTATCTAATTTATCATGGAAAATCATAATTTATTTCCCTGAAACACTATCAGATTTTACAGAAGGTAATTGCATTTAATTTGACATTTCCCTGCTAATTTTTCAAATAATCAGTTCTACGAAAAAGATGTAAATTCATAATTATTTTTATTATTATCTGAGATTAATGTTTCCTATGGGTTTTTCTCTCTCGTTTTGTTTCAGATTTTTTTTTTCGTTCTTAAGATTAACGTTTCATTTTTTCCACAATTGGGTTTCTGTGGACATGGTTTACATTTGTAAACGGGTGATGGATTTTAATTCACGGTGAAATATTTGAAATTCCGCGTATTATATATATATATATATATATATATATATATATATATATATATATATATATATATGTGTGTGTGTGTGTGTGTGTGTGTGGGAGAATGTTTGTCCTTCAATTATAAATTAATGACTTTCAACAAACAAAGTCTACTGCTTTAATGTTTAAATACATTTTTCTCTATCATTTGATAAAGAAAAAATTTTCTTAGAAAAGAATTTCTTTTTACAAAGTTCTTGTTTTCCTATTTCAAATAATTTTTGACTTTTTGTCTGAGAATTTTCTTTTGAATTTTGGAGTAACATATATTATTTTTTCCATTTAAATAAACTTTATTTATGACAAATTTTTATTAATTGAAATTTGGATTATTTCATTTATTTACTCGTTTTATTTAATAATGCATTTTATTTGATTATCCGACATTTTTCTGTTTTTGCACAAAATAAACCGTTAGCTTAAAACTCGCATAGAAAATACATTCACAGTTCTTTTATAAAAAATATTCATGAGCATATTACATATTAAATTATTATTTTAAAGAAAAAAAAGGAAGTCCATTAAAACAATATAACAGTGAACTCTGTTCAACTTGGTCACACGTTTTCCGGCTACAGTATTTCCAGGTTTATTATTCGGAAAATTAAGCAATAAAACAAAAAAGTATTTTAATTTAACCCATGTGATGATTTTTAGAATTATGGTTATTTTATTTTAATGTTTTACATAAAAACGAATTTCTAATTAATTAAAACAAAAAAATTTAATAAGTTACTGTTAATTGACCAATTAAATCTCTCATTGATTCTTTAAGCATATATCTAAACAATTCGTGTTTATTCACTAAATTTTAATAAATAAAATGTATGATCTCTTTGCATTACTTCGTTTTCTCATGTAGAATTTAAAATATATCTGTATTCCGATTCTGTAATTTTGTTGTGATCCAGGCGAGAGAACACAGCTTGATATTTTCTTGTCTGCGTTTCTTTTACTAAAGTCAGATTTTTATAAAGAAAAATATTTTTTTGTTTGTTTTTTTTTGTTTGAAAACAAAAATCGATTTTTTATTTTATTATGTAAAATCTATTAATAAATAAATATTTTTTATAATAAAATTTTATCATTTTCACGCAATGATTTTATAAAAACTTCTATAGAAAAGAAATTTTTCAGTGCTTGGAGAGATGTCAAAATTAAAAGTTCCAAACTCATCCATCAAAATCGAGATAAAACTGTTTTATAGAGAAAATAAATTCTTTTTCTAGTAGGTCAATTGTTGAAAATCCGTTCTTGTCAGTTTATTACTAATAAAAAAAAGTTCTAAAGAAGAGTTA